>SKCR01008376.1:0-24070 GCA_019454045.1 Zanthoxylum bungeanum | reverse complement strand
AGGTACATTAGTTTCTGGTTCTCTGGAAACCATATGTGCAACTACATCAATAAACCTCCCCAAAACATCTTCTAGATTAGTGGTTGTCAGGGGAACTGAATGAGCGATATGGGTCATATTAGGTATAGTCGCAGGAAGGAATAGGTTAGGTAAACTACAGAAGTAACAATGGGGTGACTGTCGGAACTACATGAGGTATAGGTCTGGAACCCTCGTTGCCCTCAATAATTGGTGGCACAACATATGAAGCTACAATCAATTCAGGATCTACCGGCTAAGTCTGAGGTGTCTCAATATTAAGCCCCGACACTTTTAGGTATCATCGGGCTCTCCCTCTCCCATGTTGAGAACCAGTACCACAACCACGTCCAGACATTTTCCCACAAACACAAAAATATTAATACTTTCATCTAATGCAAGGTGTCTACAGAATCTATAACCTTTGCTCTGATACCAAAATTTACCACAACCATCAGTCAGGTTGGTCCAGACATATTTCTTTTTGCTTTTGAGATAGGAGATTTAGGAAAACTTTCATGTTTCAGACATTTTTGGTGTAAACATTTATTTGGGATTTATCGGATTGCATTTTATGGAATATTATTTTTCTTTGTGAACTTTTGGTTCAGTTGCATTACATTTAGGTGCTCGAGCTGAAGTGGTTCGCAGACCCCTTTCTAGGGTTGGGCCCGCTCTAGGGAGGGGGTCATGACATTCTAGATCTGTCAAGAACTTACAGAGCCAGACTTCTTCCTTAGTTGCTTCACAAGCTGGTACATATTCAGCCTCCATGGTGGAGTCAACAATACAAGATTATTTTATGCTCCTCCATACTATAGCCCCACCACCTAGGGTGAAAACTGATCCAGTTGTTGATTTCCTAAAATCGACATCCGTCTGAAAATTAGAATCAGTATATCCTCTCAGAAGCATATCCTGACTTGTATATACAAGCATATAATTTCTCGTTCTCCGGAGATACTTGAGAATATGTTTCACTGCTACCCAATGTTTCACCACGAACCACTTCAGCTCGAGCACCTACATGTCATGAAATTGAACCAAATTTGCAAGGAAAATATAATATCCCACAAAATACAATTCAATAAACCTCAAACAGTGTTTACATCAAAAGTGTCTGAAAATATGAAAATTTTCTAAATCTCCTATCTCAAAAACCAAAAGAAATGTCTGGACCAACCCAACTGACGGTTGTGGCAAACGAGTCAAATCCTGGTACTGATACTAAAATGTTGCGCTGGCTGGCGAACTACCTGGGATGTTTGGGACATGGGGGTGAGCTCAAAGAGCTCAGTAAGTAAAAACACTTGTACTTTCAACATGACTTCACCAACAATATATATATATATCGACGATGTGTCTAACCTGTGTATATCGACGAGGGAAGATTCTTGTCCGGGAGATGTACTGGACGAACGATGGCATGTGGGCGCGTGGAGCCAGCGATGCGACAACGCATGGGTGGCGTGTGGGAGCGCGTGTGGAGAATCAGGTGATCAGACCGGCGTTGGATTCATCTCGTCGAGGGGTTCTCTTGGAGGTGTCATTTATCGAAAAATGTGGCTGGAAGACGACGAACGAGCCCTTCTCTCTCCTGATCATATTTTCTCTCTCTAAACTGGTTTCGTTTTCTCTCTCTAACTGCTCACTAGAATTGCCCTCAATGATCTATATCTACCCTTGAATTCTCTGCTCACCCTCTTCTTTTATTCTTTTCATTCAATTACACATCAACCATATAAGAATCAAAGTTTTGTTTAAAGAGAGGTATATATAGCCAAAGTTGGTTTTCCCTTTTTTGTGTTAGTTATTGTTGGGCAAGGATTAATGAGTAGTGCAGATAAGATAAAAGGGAGTTAAATTTCAAATAAATAACCACTAAAAGGATAAGGTATCACAATCTACACACCTTACAAAAATTTCGTCCTCGAATAGCTTTGGGCATTTCTCTCTCATGTCTTGTTCCACTTCCCAAGTTGCCTCTTATATGTGATTATTAGTCCACATGACCTTCACAAGAGGGATATACTTGGATCTCAACTCTTGGACCTTCCGCTCTATGATCTTCACATGCTTTTCTTAATAAGTCATATTCTCACTCAATTCGACCGGTTGGCTCTCCAAGATGTGAGTAGGATCTGGTACGTACTTCTTCAGCACTGATACATGAAATACATTGTGAATCATTTCTAATTCTGGTGGTAATGCCAGACGATATGCTACTTTGCCCACTCTCTCCAATATCTCATAAGGACCAATATAGCCCTTTCCGGCCAAATCTCAATACTCCATTTCAATGGGAGACTTTCAAGAAGACTTTATCCCCCACTTGGAACTCAAGGTCCTTTCTCCTTTTGTCGGCATAACTCTTCTGTGGACTCTGCACCTCCAACAGTATAGCTCGGATAAGTCTGATCCTCTCAGATGTCATATCTACCAAGTCTGAACCATGAATCTGTCTATCTCCAACCTCTCCCCAACAAACAGGAGTCTTGCACCTCCTCTCATACAATGCCTCAAATGGAGCCATACCGATACTCGACTGGAAGTTGTTGTTGTAGGAAAACTCTATAAGATGTAAATGATCATCCCATTCTCCAGCAAAAGTCAATACACACGATCTCAGTAGGTCATCTAATGTCTGAATAGTCCGCTCTGACTGCCCGTCAATCTGAGGGTGAAATGTTGTGCTCATAGTAATCTTCGATCCCATAGACTTCTGGAAACCCTGCCAAAAATGAGAAATAAATCTGGCATCTCTATCTGATACAATCGATGTCGGTACTCCATGTAACCGTACAATTTGCTCCACATATAGGTATGCTAGCCTCTATGGTCCCCACGTAACTCGTATCGGCAGAAAATGAGCAGACTTAGACAATCGGTCCACTATCACCCAAACTGCATCGTAACTTTTCTGTGTCCTCGGTAGCCCTACTACAAAATCCATCGCAATGTTTTCCCACGACCACTCAGGTATAGGTAGAGGCTGGAGTAATCCAGCTGGGTACTGATGTTCTGACTTGACCTGCTGACAAACCAGACAACGAGATACAAACTCAGCAATCTCTCTTTTCATTCCTGACCACCAGTTGTTTTCTTCAGAATTTGATACATCTTGGTGCTCCCAGGATGCATGTTATACGGAGCATCATGAGCTTCATCCAAGATCTCTCGCTTAAGAGCTCCGGTAGATGGTACCACAACTCTACCACCAAAAAGTAATATATCATCTGAACTCAATCTGAAAGTAGTAATCTCTCCCTCTGCAGCCTCTGCTTTCCATTTCTTGCATTGTTCATCCTCATCTTGTGCTCTTTTGAGTCTATCTAGCAGTGTAGACCGAAATTTCATATGAGCAAGAAGCCTTCTTCTGTTAGATACCTCAAATGTCAAACTTAATGTCGTCATCTCCTCAAAAAGCCTTTGTCTAGATCTCAGAAGTTGCAATTTACCCACGTTATTCCTACTGAGTGCGTCAGCAACTACATTGGCCTTTCCCGGATGGTAATTAATAGTACAATCGTAGTCACTGAAGAACTCCATCCAACGCCTCTGCCTCAAATTCAACTCTCTCTGAGTGGGAAGATATTTCAGGCTCTTATGGTCGGTATAAATCTCACACTTGGCACCATATAGATAATGCCTCCAAATCTTAAGAGCATGTACAATCGCCGCCAACTTCATATCATGGGTGGGATAATTCTTCCCATTGGTCTTTAACTGTCTCGACGCATACGCAATCACTTTTTCATGCTGCATCAGCACACATCCTAACCCCTGATGTGATGCATGCGTATAAACCACATATGCATCAAGCCCAGATGGTAGAGTGAGTACCGGTGCAGTAGTCAGTAGTCAATTCTCCTTCAAAATCTGGAAGCTCCTCTCACACTCGGCAGTCCACACAAATAGTACTTCCTTTCTCACCAGCTCAGTCATTAGAGCAACAATAATAGAGAAGTCCTGAATAAATCGACGGTAGTAGCCTGCTAATCCCAAGAAACTTCGAACCTCTATCGTCGTTCTTTGTCTCTCCCACTTTAAAATTGCTTCGACCTTCTGCGGATCTACATAGATACCCTCTCATGAGATGATGTGTCCCCAAAAATACCATTATGTCCAACCAAAACTCATATTTAGAGAACTTATCATATAACTGCTCCCTCATCAAAATATCCAATACTAATCGAAGATGTTACTCATAATCGATCCAAAAGGACGAATACACAAGGATGTCGTCAATAAACACTACAACAAACTTATCCAAATACGGCTGAAACACCATATTCATCAAACCCATGAATGCTGCAAGTGCATTAGTAAGTCTGAATGGCATCACTAGGAACTCATAATGTATGTATCTCATTCGTAATGCAGTCTTCAAAATATCCACATCTCGAATCCTCATCTGATGATATCCCAATCGAAGATCAATTGTGAGAACACCGAGGCTCCCTGAAGTTGATCAAATAAATCATCGATACGAGGAAACATATGCCGATTCTTAATCGTTACCTTATTGAGCTGACGATAGTCGATACACATTCTTAAGGTCCCATCTTTCTTTTTCACAAACAATACTGGTGCTCCCCAAGGTGATACACTAGGTCTAATAAACCCTCAATCCAATAATTCTTGCAATTGTTCTTTCAGCTCCTTCATTTATACTAGGGCTATACAGTACAGAGTTATTGAAATAGGGGCAGTGCCAGACACCAGATCTATTGTGAACTTTAGATCTCTACGTGGAGGCAATCCTTGTAACTCATCATGAAACACGACATGGTACTCCCTCACAACTGGAATATCTGCTATCTGCGTTGATTCACTCTCATATACTATTGCAATACTTACTAAAAAGCCTTTACACCCTTGTCTGATCATTCTACAAGCCGACATAGCAAAAATGATAGGTGCCACAGCCAGACTACGATCACTGACTACCTTAAACTCCCCGTCATCTGACCTAAACCTCACTTCTTTGCCACTGTAATCAATAACGGCTCCATGAGCTGGCAGTCATTCCATCCCTAAAATCAGACTGAAGTCTTTCATCACTAACGGATAAAGTACAACTAGTAGTTGTCTCTCTTCATTCTCAACCCTCTATGTATTGTATCTATCCTGATGTCACTTTCTGTAATCATAGCTTTGTCAACTAGTATTGTATATGACAGCTTCCCCAAAATCGAGATTCGTGACCTAATCTTTTATCTTAGTCCACCCTTGAACTTCTCATATTTGTCTTCCTCTCATCGACTTAACTCTGGGTAGTACCAGGATAGGGGAAATTATCCACCTCTCATACTCCATCACTGTCTCTGATGGTCCCTGAACCATATGCTTAAAATGACGACACTGCTCACTACGATAAGCATAAGGGAATTACTTCTCATTAAAGGCTTCCTCGAACATATCCCATGTGATATACTGAGGTATTCTAAGTCCATCAGTTCTCCAGTAATCTGGTGCTCTCAATCTATCCATCAGTACAGTCTCGATGTGCTTCCACCAGGTCTACGCCTCACATTTCATCTTAAAAGCAGCAAACCTAACCTTCTCTTGATATGTCAAGTCTAACACACTGAATATATGCTCAATATCATTCTTCCATTTCTCAGCAGCAAGAGGATCAGTTGTATCATGAAACTGATGAGGCATCAAATTAAGAAACTGATCTAGCTTGCTCGTACTACCACCGCTGATCGAAGGTACATTAGTTTCTGGTCCTCTGGAAACCATCTGTGCAACTACATCAATAAACCTCCCCAAAAATCTTCTAGATTAGTGGCTGTCAGGGGAAATGAAGGAGCGACATGGGTCATATTAGGTATAGTCGCATGAATAGGGTTAGGTACAACTGCAGAAGTAACAATGGGGTGACTGTCAGAACAACATTAGGTATAGGTCTAGAACCCTCGTTGCCCCAATAATTGGTGGCACAACAGATGAAGCTACAACCAATTCAGGATCTACCGGCTAAGTCTGAGGTGTCTCAATATTAAGCCCCGACACTTTTACGTATCGTCAGACTCTCCCTCTCCCATGTTGAGTACCAGTACCACAGCCACGTCCAGATATTTTCCCACAAACACAAAAATATTATTTAATACTCTCATCTAATGCAAGGTGTCTACAGAATCTATAACATTTTCTCTGATACCAAAATTTACCACAACCATCAGTCAGATAGGTCCAGACATTTCTTTTTGCTTTTGAGATAGGATATTTAGGAAACCTTTCATATTTCAGACACTTTTAGTGTAAATATTTATTTGGGATTTATCGGATTGCATTTTATGGAATATTATTTTTTTTCTTTGTGAACTTTTGGTTCAGTTGCATGACATATAGATGCTCGAGCTGATGTGGTTCGCGGACCCCTTTCTAGGGTTGGGCCCGCTTTAGGGAGGGGGTCATGACATTCCAGATCTGTCAAGAACTTACAGAGTCATACTGCTTCCTTAGCTGCTTCACAAACTGCTACATATTCAGCCTTCATGGTGAGGTCAACAATACAAGATTATTTTATGCTCCTCCATACTATAGCCCCACCACCGATGGTGAACACTGATCCAAATGTTGATTTCTTAGAATCGACATCCGTCTGAAAATTAGAGTTAGTATATCCTCTTAGAATCATATCCTGACTTGTATATACAAGCATATAATTTCTCATTCTCCGAAGTACTTGAGAGAATAGTTTCACCGTTTCCCAATGATCTAATCCTGGGTTGGATTGAAACCTATTGTCTACTCCCACTACAAAATAGATGTTCGGTCTCGTGCATAACATAGCATACATAAGACTTCCAACTGCCGAAGCAAATGGTATATGTCTCATCTCCTCAACTCCTTGAGGTGTCTTAGGAGACTGTTCCATAGACAAATGAATTCTGTGCCTGAAAGGTAAATTACCTTTATTGGAATTCTGCATACCAAATTGCACAAGAATCTTGTTGATATAGGATGCTTAAGACATTACTAACAGTCGTTTCTTGCGATCCCGAATGATATGGATCCCAAGTACATAACTTTCTGTAGGCACTGCATTTTTGCATATAAGTCCCGATGATGAGTCTCGTATGGAGACACTACCTCTTTTTATTATGGAAGTCGCGGGAAACGGACGTTGGAAGGGAAGAGTCAAGAATTGACACATTGCTGGATTTAATTCGCTGGAGTAGTTGCAGATTCGCTTGTTGGACCTCCGTTTTAAAACACATCCTTAGCCCAAAACACCCAAGCCCACACATCACTAAACCAAACACCCAAGCACACCAAATGGACCAAGCCCACACGCCCAAATCACCCTAAGCCACACGCCCATAGCCACCTTCCAAATTAACAAAAACACATATTAAACACATGCATAAATCAAGCCAAATCCCCTTCCAAAATTAAAGAAATCCCATCAAATATTTTCCTAATCCACTTAAATTACATTCCCTAATTAAAAAATAAAAATCAAATCATATCCCTAACTAAAAAAGAATAATCAAATTAAATCAAATCACTTCCCTAATTCAAAAATTTTTCCGTATCACATAATAATAAAAATATCTCTCATTAATTACCCAAATCCTTTCCTTCTCAAACAAGGATAGCCCCCATCCCTTTGACTATAAAAAGAACCTTTCACCAACACATTATACCCCAGCTCATTCACATAAAAAAAAACACAAAGAAAATCACCTAAGGATTCACGCCCATTGTCATCCAACACAACAACTCTCCTAAACCTTTTCCATATTGCCGCACCACACAACTCCTTCCACACACAAAAACCCTCACTGCAATTGCCCCTCCACGCACCATTGCCCACTCACTAGCCTTCAACATGTACCCTTCAACACTTCACGCACTATTGCCCACTCACCATCCCTTAAACACGTAACTTTCACTCAATTCTCACGTTCCTCACAATAGCCATTCACGCCATCACCGACTCACATATACACTGCCTCTTCACGTGCCTTCAGTTCACACAAACATTCCTCTGCATTGCCTTTGTTCACGCAAATAAACCCAATTCATGCATGCCAACAAACACAAGCCATTCACGTCTAGCTTCCCCCCATGTAACAACAAGCCCCCTGCCTCACGCATAAGCCACATGCCCACATCCTCAACCTCACTCATGTGACTGCCTCTCCAAAAGCCACGCACCATTGCCCTCAACACATAACCTTCACCCCATTCAGCGCATCACACAGCCTCCACTAACTGCCAACAAACTGCCGAGCAACACAGCCAGTAAACCACCCAAAAGCTGCCTTGAAAACCCCCTAAATTACACATCCAATTACCGCACAAACTGCCCAGAAAATACCCCAAAACTGCCGCATAAACTGCCCAGTTTTTTTAGCCTTAAAACCGCATAAAACAGCAGCTTAATATCCCTCAAAAAATCCCCAAAACAGTCCCATAATTACCAAAAAATAGTGACCAGAAAATACAACACAAACAGCAGCGAAACAGAGTGAAAACAGCAGCCCAAACAGTGAAACAACGAGGAAAAATGTTGGATTAGTGAACCAGGAAAGTTACGGAATATCAACCCTTCCGACGGCCGTCTAACGCGCTTTCGAGAGACGACAAAAGAGGTTGGACCTGAGGGCACCTTCTTTATTTATTATTATTCGTTTTTTTTTAATATATTATAGCATGAGAGTCGTTTGTTGATGCATGATGTGAATTCCAGGTGAACAGAATGCGTGTTCTCTTTTGTGGTATATCATATGGAAACCCGGACGTAAATTCCATAGCTGAATCTGAATGGACGGTAGTGCGGTTTACACTCGGGATACAATGCCACGTACTACTTAAGAGACACGTATTTCGTTTCATCCAAACATATATGCGAGCATGATTTAGTCTAGTGTGTTTTTATTTTTTAAGCATGATTTAGTCTAGTATGTTATTTATTTTTAAGCATGATTTAGTTATTTATTTTTAAGCATGATTAGTTGTTTATTTTGCATTTGGAATTTACATTATGTTTATGTTGTTATTTGTTTTTGTTTTCCACATTATATAATTGAAGCATGTTCATGGGATTGAAGTGTGTTATCGTGTGTTTGCCGTTAAGAATACTTACTTTTCAAGCATACAAACTTAGACATAGGATTTATTTTTATGGAACATGAACTAGATGTAGGTTGTTCTTGAGCATGTTGCGTAGATTCGGTTAAGATATTGCACAAATCATATCATTACAAGTGGCATTAAGTAAGGGACCATTCCGAACCCAACGGTTTGAGGTCTTCCCTTGCGAGGGGTGAGTGCGGCCTTAAACCATATTTTCCTGGTTCACACCAGGTGGCGACTCCATGTTATTTCTCCGGTTTAGTTCCCCCGCGGACTATCCCGTACTCCCAACTAAGCCGCGAGCCTAGAACAGCGTCACCGATTTATGTGTCCTACACTTGCCTCTCCCAAATCTTTCATTTGGATTGGTTAGCTAGCCAGATTTTCATATCTGATAATATCTTTACACCATTCCCAATGAGTAAAATATCACCGACGTACAGCGTCATCAATGATGCTTTCTTAGACACAAGGCTCATTGATGTTCTACTCAAAGTTATAAGACTCGATCGTAGTATCAAACCTCCAAGATCTAGATGCTTGCTTGAGTTCATAAAATGACCTTTGCAACTTGTAAACGTTTTGCTCTTGACATTGGGTAATGAACCCCTCTGGTTGTACCATATAGATACTCTCATCAAGATTTCCATTCAAGAATGCAGTATTGACGTCCATTTTCCAAATCTCATAGTCATAATATGCGGCAATGGAAATAAGAATCCTGATGGATTTAAGCATAGCTACTGGCGAGATACTTAAGGATCCTTAGCACTGCTGCCGTTATTCAAACAAAATATGTACCCCGATTGTGACTTATAGTCGTCTTTATTGGTTTGGAAACTTGCATCGGTAAATCCAGTTACCTCAAGTTCTCCATCTCCATAGACTAAGAAATCATCCTTAGTTCGTCTAAGATACTTAAGGATGTTATTAACCGCAACCCAGTGACCATCACCTGAATCTGCCTGATAGTGACTACAGATGCTCAAAGCATACGAGACATCAGGTCGCATACATATCATGGCATACATGATCGATCCGACTGCAGAAGCGAACAAGATCTGACTCATGTTGTCTTTCTCATCTTGAGTTTTAAGACACATGTCCTTAGATAGAGAGACGACATGTGACACTGGCAACAGTCCCCTCTTAGACTGATCCATGTTGAATATCTTCAACACTTTATCAATGTATGGGCTCTGGGAGAGTCCAAGCAGCTTTCTAGATCTATCCCGGTAGATCTTTATTCCTAGAATAAAGGCTGCTTCTCCCAGATCTTTCATGGAGAATTTTAATAAAAACCAAGCTTTCACCGATTGTAGCATGGGAATGTCATTGCCAATAAGCAATACATCATCAACGTAAAGGGTATGTGAGTTGAAAAAAAAATGAGTGCTGGTAGTGAATGTAGCCAAGCTTTAGCTCTGTCCTTCAAGGAGTATGGAAAAACACGCAGTCTCATTGCTTCTTCAGCTTCTCGGTTGTAATTGAAAGTGCCGCAAACTTCCAGGAAGTTACTGATGTGGGCATTAGGATCTTCAGTTGCATTCCCCCCGAACTGAACTGAATGCTGAATCATCTGAATGCATGTTTTGATGTCACCCGCATTTGCTGGTAAGGGAGGGAGTACAATGCAAGAAATGAGTATGTCAACCACCGGAATGGTTCTGTCTCGAGTGGGAATTGGTGGTGCAACCTCCAAAGGTTCAGGTTCCATGTTGACTAAAGCTTCTTGGCCTTCTCGCCTTTCCTTTCTAAACTGTCTGATGGTTCTTTCAATTTCCGGGTCAAGCGGTCGGAGTTCAAAGCTTCTGGTTCGTCTCATGTAGTTTCTGAAAACCTGAAACACAAGAAAACAACGACAATAAGTAAAAAGAAATTAGATATAAGTAAAGGTATCTAACCCCTAAACTAATAGTAAAAGATAAATAAGTCCCCGGCAACGGCGCCAAAAACTTGACCGGCGTAAACACACACGTATAACGCAAGCGCAAGTATCGTTCAAGTAGTATAAAAATATCGATCCCACGAGGACTTAAAATCAAAACTATTAATTTTATGAGGTCAAATGATTACTAGTATCTAACAGGTTGATTGTTTGATTTGAAATGGTGACGATTCTAAATTTAAAATCAAGTAAATAAAATTGTCGAAAATAGGTTTTAAGAAAATTCAATATTAAAAACTATCTAGGGTTGTGATTTCCTCCAATATCATTTTAAAGATGAAGTGGTTATCTTAAAGTTGGGTAATATATTGATTTATTAACCTGGAACACTAAATTATGTGTAAGCCTCTGTCGATGGTCAGACACAAATACCCAGTTTAACCCAATTGAATCATATGTCTATGTCAACCAAATTATCTGGATTCATTAAGTTTAAGTTCTAATTATGGCTACCCCCGCCCGACAGGTATATTCATATCCTGTAAGGAAATCTATTAAAAGGTTATCTATCCTCAAAGAAGATCGTGGGCTATTGAGTCTAAGGCTGAAACCTAAAATTCCTATGTCTAGTTCATTTTAGATTTACCAGATCAATTTTATTAATGGCCAGTTAATGAAAAAGCATTAAGTTTAAGACTCAATAAATAAACCTTTATATTACCCAAGCTATAATCTAACCCTTAAAAAACGGTGATATTGGATTTCATCACAACCCCAGATAACTAATCTAGTTACAACACATAACTAGGGCTAGTAAAAAACTTGAAAATAAAAGACATAAAGTAAAAATACGGTAAAGTAAATACTGAAAAGTAAATTACAATAAAATAAAATGCTAAGGTAAAAGGAATTACTTTTACTACTACTAATTTAGATATCTCCCATAAAATAATATATAAACTTGTGATTCTTTTTCCAACCAGCCATATAGGCGGTAACCTGATTAAGTCAAATTAAGTCCAACCAGCCATAAAGGCGGAACCAAAATTAAATTACCAACCGACCAATCTGGCGGTATCCTTTATTAGTCAGGTTTAAATCAGATTAAAATGAATTACCAACCGACCAATCTGGCGGTATCCTTTTTAAGTCAATATTTTAAATAGTGAATATATTATTTTTAAGGGAGATTAATCTAAATAGTAATAGTAAAATAATTACATTTCACCCTAGCTGGGGGAGTTACCTCCTCATGGTAAATAATAAAAACTGTAAAAATTAAAAATTAAATTACTATATTAACAAAACGTAATTAAAATTAATTACAAAACTAAAAACTAAAAAACTAAAAATTAAAAGAAAGTAGAGAGAGAAACTCTCTCTTTAGAAAGATTATAAGAGAGAGAGTGGTGCCCTGAATTCTGAAATCTCGAGCTCAATTTATAGGTCTCGGTAGGCTTCCAGCGTCGCGACGCCAGGTCCTCAGCGTCTCTACGCCAGCTTTTGTCGATGTGGCACGCTCCGGTTCGCTGGTTTGAAGATTCTGGATAAGCTGATAAGGTGACACGTGGCGCGGTGGTTGAGCTTCAATTATTATGCACGTGGCGGCTTCTGATTGGTCGCTGAGATTCTTATCCGCCACGTGTCAGATAAGGATTAGATACTCAATTATTGATGCTGACGTGGTGATGATGTGGTGGTGACGTGGCGACACGTGGGAAAGAGACTGTCGGCACCATAGAATTGCGACACGTGTCACTTCCTGATTGGCTGATGATGATGTGGCACGACCGTGGCAATTTTGACTTGTTGACTTGCTGACGTGGCTGATGACATGGAGACACGTAGGCTGACACGTGGCACACGTGGCAAGATGACTGTCGGCACCGTAGGATGCTGACACGTGGCACGGCGCATGTTAGCAGATCGGCTGTGATGGTGACATGTGTCACGGCGCATTTTAGCAAAGTCAAACTTTTCTCAGATTCTGATTTGTGGACCCAGCGCATGTTAGCACTGTTCGGCGCATTTTAGACGTCACGACGCAGAAGGCTTGGCGTCGCGACGCGCTTAAGACCAAAATATCCCTGTTGACGCATTTTTGTCCGTTTTTGCCCCAAATTGCCTCCAATGCTTTCCAAACTTTATTTATCTACAAAATAACACAAAACATATCAAAACGTTCACAAAACTCAAGAAACTATACAAAATATTAGGTCAAATGAGTGGGAATAGTGATATAAATACCACTCATCACACCCCCAAACCTAACATTTTGCTAGTCCTCGAGCAAAACATAATAAAATAACATGAAAATAAAATTAACTAAGCCACTTTCGTAGGGATCACGATTGCATTTAGCGTATGCAACAAGCCTTTAAACCCCTAGGTGTCCCTAGTGGACGAGTTGTAGTCTCGTGAGGGTTTACATCAATGATACCCACAAACATTTTTACAAAAGTAAAAAGTTAGTTAAAACTAATGCACACAAAAGTAAAAAGACAAGCGAAAAGAGAATAAAGATGTTAGTGACTAATCAGGTGAAACTTCTACTCCAAGTTACATGTTGTTTTGTTTTATTTTAAATTACTGAATAAGTAAATTCTCCGATTATATTTACCATTCTCCATATACACAGCCAACAAAATATTAATCAACTCATTTTTGCCCACAACAGTCATAAGTGCAGTTGATAAGAGAGTAATATTTTTGTCCTAAAGTTCTATCAGATTTCACACCTTTTTGTAGAAATGGAATAATTTTTCTCATTTTTCTGATTTTTTCTTTGATTTTTCTCTATTTTTTATTTATATACAATATCTTCCATCTATGTAGCGAGTGTTGGGTCGGTGACCCAAACCAGTTGGCTTTAGGGCACCAGGTGTTAAGACACCCCTACGAACTTAATTACTCAGACTTTAGATATATATTTTTGCAGCATCTTTGATCCATGTAACGAGCTTTGGGCCAGTGACTCCCAAACCAGTTGGTTTTAGGGCACTAGGTGTTAAAACACCCTTACAGACCTTATAACCTCGGATCTTATACATTTTTTTTTTACTCCATTGCTTTTTGAGATGTTTCCTCCAATTAAACTAGAACACTGAATATTACAAACTTTTCAATTTTAGCTCATGTCCGTATGTTACTATATATGTTGATAATATCTGCTAACTGAACATATGAAGATCCATTTTAGTCCGTTTTAAGGAGAATTCACAAATTAAATAATTCAAAATGAAATAAACAAAAATTAACTTGTTTCGAAATAGGTTTGAGATACGTCTCAGGAGTGGAAACTCCTTACTCAGCTATCTCTTACCAATTTCACCTTTTTAGTCAAAATTAAAAACACAAAACACAAATTTTTTTGTAATTTTTGAAAATTTTTCAATTTTTTTGTATTTTTCGAAAAATTTTGGACTAAAAATAAAAACAACACACAAACTAAAAACAAGGTACTAATCAACTAATTCCCTCCCCCCAAACCTAAATGAGACATTGTCCCCAATGTCTTAAACAGTAAAGGAGAGTTAAGAAGGTCGTACCTGGTTAGCTGAAATCTACAGGAAATTAAAGGTTAAGATCCAGATTAATCCGACGCCTCTTACCATGATCGTCCTCGGACCAATTTATCTTTGAAAGGATAGGGTCAACTTGAGGTTCATAGGCTATGAGTTGGTCTATTAGATCCGGAGCAGTTCTGGCAGTAAAGAGGAGTTCTTTCAAAGGTTTTTGACACGAACCCATTTCTCCGAGCATCATCAAGAAACACACAAAGAAAATCATAAAATCCATCAACGTTGAGCAGTCCAAGCGGTTTTTGGTGTATGTTCAGGTTCGCCCAAGATAATACTATAAATATTTCCTCCAATGTACCCAAGACACCTGGCAAAGCGATAAAAGCATCAGCATGGTGTAGGCATTGCATTTTTGCATGTGAAACCCAATGAGGAGTCTTATTTGGAGACAACTACCTTTTAAGTTACGGAAACCGTGGGAAACGGACATCGGAAGGGAAGAGTCAAGAATTGACTCATTGACGGATTAAGTTCACTAGTTTGGCTTCAAGTAACTCGTTTGTTTTCTGTTTTAAAATTTATGCTCGGCCCGAGACATCTAAACCCGGCCCACACACACCTAGTCCACATGAACTTAGCCTACACACCCACCTAGCCTACACAAACTTAGCCCAAACACTTAACTAAATTAACATGCACCTAGCCAAGCCCACTCCCACCCACCAAGGCCCACACGCCCATCACCCTTAAAATACCCCCAAATTAAATAAATAAATATTAATTAAAACATTAACTAAATAAGATATAATATAATTAATTAAATAATAAATAAAACATTACCAAACTTAAACTAAAATCATGCCTAATTTAAGTAATTTAAATATATCATATACTAAAATTAAAAAGAAGATATGCCTAATTTAAGCTAATCAAATATAATCATTCCTAATCTAATAAGATAATTACCAATCTAAAATATTTGTATTCCTAAACCAACACAAATTAAAATTACAACTTCCTAATTTAAAATATTGTCCCCCCTCAATCTTGTGTATACCTTTCTTGGAAATCCTAATTGAATACCAAAATCCTTTCCTTGTGAGACAAGAAGAAAACCCTAGACATCTTCTATAAAAACATGCACTAACCAAAGCCATCCCTCGTCTCCACTCTCTCTAATACACGTCCAAGCTCTCCCCCTCCCCTTCATTCACGTTTTTTTGACAAGGTATCACAAGCATTCAGAATCCAATCAATTCACATCTAATACAAGAATAACAAGTAAGAATTCTCTTCATCTCCTTCCCCTAATCACCGAAAATTTACTTCCCCTTAGCAACCTTATGGCACCGAAAAACTAGTCCCTGCATTCCCCCCTAAAACACGCCTACAGCAGCCCTAAAACTTGCCAAAACATCAACCTAAACCATCCCCAAAAACGTAAGAAACATAAGCCCCGTAAGCTCCCCTGTAGCACCAAAAATGCACTGCATTCTGCCCTCCACATCACCGAAAACTGCCTAAAAAACTGCAGTGATTACCGAAAATTTCAGCCCCCAAAACAGCCCCTAAAATACCCCAAACCAGTGAATAAAAAAACTGCACATTAACTCTTAAAAAACACAAAAAAAATCTGCACTTAAAGCCTTAAAAAAAACATCAAAAACAGTCCCTTTAAAACCCAAAACAGTCCACTAAAACAGAAGAATAAGACCTGAAACAGTGAGCAGAAAACACGTCAAAAACAGCAGCAAAACGACGCCAAAACAGTGGGAAAAATAGTGGAACAGCGAGCCAAAACGCGAAGCTAGTGAACCGGAAAAGTAAGGAGCTTTCATCCCTTCCGATCTCCGCGAAACGCAAGTCCGAGGACAACTAAAAAGGTTAGACCTGAGGGTATTTTTCACACTTATTTCTATTTAATTTCTGGTCATTTACTTTGATTATATTTTCTGTATTTGTGGCATTTGTTGTGTATATGATGTTTGTTGTGGATTTTGGATGAATGGAAGTGTCGTCTCTTGTGGTATATAGGATGGAAACTCAGACGTAAATTCCGTAGCTGAATCCGAATGGACGGTAGTGCGGTGTACTTGGGCAACAATTCCACGTACCACTTGAGCAAACGACACTTGTTGATTTTATGTTATCTTGCTCATTTGATTATTGGCCGTTTAATTTTTCTGTCTTTTAATTTCCGCATATCATTCATTTATGTCATATGGAGATGATGCGCATGGGCTTAGCAAGGTGATGAAAGGTCCCCTTAAAGGGGTTAAAATCCTTTACCCGAGGCTTCGCCGCGCCGGATGATGTATACTTGATTGGACGAGAGATGCGTTCAATCGAGTATACGAAATCTGATATTCTTTATTTTGTTTGTTTTATTTTTTTTATGCATTAAGTAATATGTGCACATGGGCTTAACTAGGGTGGTTTTAAGGTCCTCCATTCGAGGGAAAACGCTATAAGGCTACCTTTGCCATGATGTTTTGCCGCGCTGTTTATTACACGATTATCGCTGTTTTTCAAAAATCTTTTTTTTTGTGTGCTTCTTTATTTATTGCATTTGATTATGTAATATATGCGCATGGGCTTAACTAGGGTGGTTTTAAGGTCCTCCATTCGAGGGAAAACGCTATAAGGCTACCTTTGCCATGATGTTTTGCCGCGCTGTTTATTACACGATTTATCACTGTTTTTCAAAAATCCTTTTTATGCTTCTTTATTATTGCATTTTATCATGCATTGTGTGCGCATGGGCTTAACTAGGGTGGTTTAAAAGGTCCTCAATTCGAGGGAAAATGCCTTAAGGCTACCTTCGCCATGATGTTTTGCCGCGCCGTTATTTACGCGATTTATTGCTGTTTTTGCAAAATGTCATTTTAACCATGCACTTATTTCTTTTTTGTCGCGCAATGTTGTGTCATGCTTTCTTTTCCATATCATTCACCCATATGACATATCATTGCATAATCTTGCATCACATGTAACATGATTAATGAAAATTGGTAGTAATTGCACGGACATAGGCGCATATTGCATTTCTCTTCTTCTCGGTATTCATTTCTTTCATTCATGTTAGTTGCATCCTTTAGCATCACATTATGGCATGTTCATCTTTAATGTAAAATTGCATCTTTGATTGGCATATTTAAATTCGTGTCTTTCTTCATCTTTTCAAGTTATGTGTTTGTATTAATTTCATTTATCATGTGGTTATTTTGACCATATTTTAAATGCTTCTTTGCATAATGCGCCTATTACATTATTTGTTGTCATTTTGATTTCCTTTATATTACATGCAAATGTTACCATGACTGTTTGTGTTTATGTTTACATGAATGATTGAATTCTTATGACGTTATGTGCCTGTTGTTGCAAAGGCCTACCTTTAAGCATGTGAATTTGGCAATAAGATTTGATTTCATGTATGTTAGATGTAAACTTTACTTTCAAGCATGTGAATTTAGGATTGTGGTGCACTTGGAAATATATGTCATAGGCTTGGTTGGATTATTGCATAAATCTTTACATTACAAGTGCCATAAGTAAGGGACCATTCCGAACCCAATGGTTTGAGGTCTTCCCTTGCGAGGGGTGAGTGCGGCCTTAAATCTTTGTCCCGGTTCACACCGGGTGGCGACTCCCTTATTCTCCGGTTTAGTCCTCTGTTGGCTACTCCGCACTCCCAACTAGGCCCCCGAGCCTATAACAGCATGTGTCGCCCAGCTCCACTGTGTTCCCACAGTTCTGGGATGATTCCTCCACCCTGGATTGTAGGTGTTGGAATATGGATTGTTCCCCTGTCTGTTGAAATTGTTGACATAATTCACCGTCTCTTCAAGTTGGTTTGGTTCTGGTGCTCCTCCATATGGTGAACTTGTGGATCCAGCGATGTTCACAACTTGCGTGCTAAGTGTTTCTAGACATTTGCATATCTGATCCAGCCTGGTATTCACTACTGTGTTTGCTCCAACTTCATAAATTCCTGCAATTCTTTGGATCATGCTCCTTTCTGTTGGCCACAAGGAATTGTTGTTGGCCATTTCTTTGATTAGGTCCCAGGCTTGATCTTCTCCTTTTGCCATCAAGGCTCCTCCAGCAGCAGCATCGATTGTGGTTCTCATTATTCCAGAAAGCCCATTATAGAATGTTTGGACTTGAAGCCATTTTGGAATCTCATGGTGAGGACATTTCCGGAGAAAATCTTTGTACCTTTCCCAAGCTTCGCAGAGGGATTCTGAATCTTGTTGTACAAAGGATGTGATGTCATTCCTCAGTTTTCCAGTTCTGGCTGGTGGAAAGTACTTTGCAAGAAATTTGGTGGCTAAAGTATTCCAAGTTGTGATGGAACCTGCTGGTAGTGAATGTAGCCAAGCTTTAGCTCTGTCCTTCAAGGAGTATGGAAAAACACGCAGTCTCATTGCTTCTGCAGCTTCTCGGTTGTAATTGAAAGTGCCGCAAACTTCCAGGAAGTTACTGATGTGGGCATTAGGATCTTCAGTTGCATTCCCCCCGAATTGAACTGAATGCTGAATCATCTGAATGCATGTTTTGATGTCACCCGCATTTGCTGGTAAGGGAGGGAGTACAATGCAAGAAATGAGTATGTCAACCACCGGAATGGTTCTGTCTCGAGTGGGAATTGGTGGTGCAACCTCCAAAGGTTCAGGTTCCATGTTGACTAAAGCTTCTTGGCCTTCTCGCCTTTCCTTTCTCAACTGTCTGATGGTTCTTTCAATTTCCGGGTCAAGCGGTCGGAGTTCAAAGCTTCTGGTTCGTCTCATGTAGTTTCTGAAAACCTGAAACACAAGAAAACAACGACAATAAGTAAAAAGAAATTAGATATAAGTAAAGGTATCTAACCCCTAAACTAATAGTAAAAGATAAATAAGTCCCCGGCAACGGCGCAAAAACTTGACCGGCGTAAACACACACGTATAATGCAAGCGCACGTATCGTTCAAGTAGTATAAAAATATCGATCCCACGAGGACTTAAAATCAAAACTATTAATTTTATGAGGTCAAATGATTACTAGTATCTAACAGGTTGATTGTTTGATTTGAAATGGTGACGATTCTAAATTTAAAATCAAGTAAATAAAATTGTCGAAAATAGGTTTTAAGAAAATTCAATATTAAAAACTATCTAGGGTTGTGATTTCTTCCAATATCATTTTAAAGATGAAGTGGTTATCTTAAAGTTGGGTAATATATTGATTTATTAACCTGGAACACTAAATTATGTGTAAGCCTCTGTCGATGGTCAGACACAAATACCCAGTTTAACCCAATTGAATCATATGTCTATGTCAACACAAATTATCTGGATTCATTAAGTTTAAGTTCTAATTATGGCTACCCCCGCCCGACAGGTATATTCATATCCTGTAAGGAAATCTATTAAAGGGTTATCTATCCTCAAGGAAGATCGTGGGCTATTGAGTCTAAGGCTGAAACCTAAAATTCCTATGTCTAGTTCATTTTAGATTTACCAGATCAATTTTATTAATGGCAAGTTAATGAAAAAGCATTAAGTTTAAGACTCAATAAATAAACTTTTATATTACCCAAGCTATAATCTAACCCTTATAAAACGGTGATATTGGATTTCATCACAACCCCATATAACTAATTTAGTTACAACACATAACTAGGGCTAGTAAAAACTTGAAAATAAAAGACATAAAGTAAAAATACGGTAAAGTAAATACTGAAAAGTAAATTACAATAAAATAAAATGCTAAGATAAAAGGAATTACTTTTACTACTACTAATTTAGATATCTCCCATAAAATAATATATAAACTTGTGATTCTTTTTCCAACCAGCCATATAGGCGGTAACCTGATTAAGTCAAATTAAGTCCAACCAGCCATAAAGGCGGAACCAAAATTAAATTACCAATCGACCAATCTGGCGGTATCCTTTATTAGTCAGGTTTAAATCAGATTAAAATGAATTACCAACCGACCAATCTGGCGGTATCCTTTTTAAGTCAATATTTTAAATAGTGAATATATTATTTTTAAGGGAGATTAATCTAAATAGTAACAGTAAAAGAATTACCTTTCATCCTAGTTGGGGGAGTTACCTCCTCATGGTAAATAATAAAAACTGTAAAAAGTAAAAATTAAATTACTATATTAACAAAACGTAATTAAAATTAATTACAAAACTAAAAACTAAAAACTAAAAATTAAAAGAAAGTAGAGAGAGAAACTCTCTCTTTAGAAGATTATAAGAGAGAGAGTGGTGCCCTGAATTCTGAAATCTCGAGCTCAATTTATAGGCCTCGTAGGCTTCCAGCGTCACGACGCCAGGTCCTCAGCGTCGCTACGCCAGCTTTTGTCGACGTGGCATGCTCTTGTTCGCTGGTTTGAAGATTCTGGATAAGCTGATAAGGTGACACGTGGCGCGGTGGTTGAGCTTCAATTATTGTGACACGTGGCGGCTTCTGATTGGTCGCTGAGATTCTTATCCGCCACGTGTCAGATAAGAATTAGATACTCAATTATTGATACTGACGTGGCGGTGACGTGGCGACACGTGGGAAAGAGACTGTCGGCACCATAGAATTGCGACACGTGTCACTTCCTGATTGGATGATTGTAGGCATTGCATTTTTGCATGTGAAACCCGATATGATCTCAGTTGGAGGCACTACCTTTTTAGCTAAGGATATTGCGGGAAACGGAGGTCGGAATGGGAAATTCAGAATAAGTACGTCATCAAGTTCATCTCACAAGTTCACTGTCTTCGTTAGTGCTGCGTTCGTTACTTCGTTCGAACGTCAGGCAGATTAGGGACATTCGTGTAGCGTTCGAATTGGCGTTCGAACGGCGTCGGTGTGTTTCTGGTTTTGCTGCTAGCCTCGCACCCCAGCCCAATTAGCTCCCCAATGCCATAAACACATCCCAATTTAATTAATTAAACATTAAATATTAAATAAAATATCTAAACCATTTACCAATTAAAAAAACAACAAAATATAATATACCTAATGAAGATAAATCAAATATATTAACTTCCTAACTAAACAAATCACATACTAAATTAAAAAGATGTCATGCCTAATTAAAATCAATCATAACAAATTAAAGATATTGACTTCCTATTCTAGCCAAGATTTGTCCCCCCTCAATCTTTGACTTTCCTTGCTCAACACCAAATCAAATCCTCATTTTAATGCCAAAATCCCTTCCTTGTGAGACAAGGTGAACCCTTCTCTATATAAACAACCCCTAACCAAGCCATCCTGTCCTTCAGACAATATCATTCACGGTATAGCATAAAGAAGTAAAAATAATTTCTCTCCTACACCTCCTTCAATAACCGAAGCACACATATCTCTCAAAATCACGCCTAAGACACTCCTCCAAGCCTTCTCTTGCACGCCCAATAGACCTCCAAACTCTCTCATTGCCGCATCCAGCCCATTCACAGTCCTTAAACATCCACGCCAAAAACAGCATCCACACATCACCAAAAAAATTCCCCCCTAAAACAGCAGCCCATTTACTTCTCAGAATTGCCGCACAATACCCTCTCCAAACAGTTCAATCCGTAGCCCACTTACACAAACCGAAACTGACCCAAACCAGTCCCGAAATCACGCCCAAACAGCAGTAATTTAACCCATAAAACAGCAGCAAAATACACTTAAAACATTCCCTAAAAACCTTAAAGTAATAACATAAAAAACTGCATTCATAATCCTTAAAATAATCACACAAGACTGCACTAAAAACCCATAAAAAACTTGGAACAGTTCGTTGAAACGTCAAAACAAGTGGCTTGAGCAGTGAGCAGCAAAACAGAGGCTGAACAGGAGCAGAACGGAGTTCAAACCGCAAGCAAAACAGCAAAGCAGTGAGCTAGGACGTTAAACCAGTGAACCGCAGAAGTTGAGGAGCTGTACCCTTTCGACGTCCATGAAACGCAAGCCTGAAAGTTGGCAAAAAGGTTAGACCTGAGGGTATCTTTCACACTCGCTTTTTTGTACTATTTATTAAATATTGCTTGCGTGATTGTCATGTTGAAATGCATGTTGTGGCCCTTGAGTAGATAAATATGCATGAATTATGAGATGTTGTATGTTGTGGCTGTGAAATAAAATGAGAGATGTGTCAACACTCGCGGTATATCGGATGGAAACCCGGACATAAATTCATAGCCGATTCCGAATGGACGGTAATATGATCTGTACTCGGGACACAACTCAACGTACCGCTTGAGTAAACGGCACCCTCTTTTGTTTTGTGTTGCTTTTTGTTTATTTATTTTTCGTCACTTGAATTCTGCATGTTGCTTATTTATGCATGGTTCAATCAAGCGCATGGGCTTAGTAAGTGGAATGAAAGATCCCCTATGGGGAGAAATTAAAGCCCTTTACCACGATGCTTTGCCGCGCCGGTTGATGTGTGTTCGGTTGGATGTAAGATGTGTTCAATCGGGTATACTTAGTTTGATATGATCATTTTTATGTTTGTATGCATGATGCGATCGAGCGCATGGGCTTAGTAAGTGGGATGAAAGATCCCCTATGGGGAAGGGTTTAAAGCCCTTTACCACGATGCTTTGCCGCGCCGGTTGATGTGTGTTCGGTTGGATGTAAGATATGCCCAATCGGGCATACTTAGTTTGATATGATTGTCTTTATGTTTGTATGCATGATGCGATCGAGCGCATGGGCTTAGTAAGTGCGATGAGAGGTCCTCTAATTGAAGAGGTTAAAATCATTTACCACGATGCTTCGCCGCACCTCGTATTGTACTATTCTCCATTTATGTATTGTGTCCCATTTCATGCATCAGGTCTGTTCCCGTTCGAACGCATTTACGAACGCAACTCAACGCGCATGCATTTTGCCTTATCATGCATCAGGTCTCATTTCTGTTCGAACGCGTTCACAAACGCCATACGAACGTGAGTATTCTGTTTCATTTCCGTTCGAACGCGTTCACAAATGCCATACGAACGTGAGCATTCTGTTTCATTTCCGTTCGAACGCGTTCACAAACGCCATACGAACGTGAGCATTCTGTTTCATTTCCGTTCGAACGCGTTTACGAATGCTACTCGAACGAGAACCTTCTGTTTACCGTTCGAACGCGTCTACGAACGCTGCACGAACGCCCACGGTAAAAAGATCATCTTGCATCACATTACGACATGTCCATCTTAGCACATAGTTCCCCTTTTTTTACGTTATGCATTTGTATTACCTCTCTAGTTGTCTATTTCTGTTATGCGCTAAAATATCTTTTCTTAATATGCATGCTAGTAAGAATGCTATTTGTTTGCGCTCTGTGTCCACCAATGCGTTCATTAACTTGTATGCTTGCCGTATGATAAACCTTATGTATGCAAATTGAGACATAGATTACATGCAAATAGGCTGTATGCAAATTCGAATATGTGTTACATAAAATTTAGATGAACTTGTTGATGTATGTATGTAGATTTAGAAGCATGATATTCTCATAAATAAGTGTACATAAGCCTGATTAAATTATCATATAAATCTTTCATTACAAGTGG
>SKCR01008375.1:0-24153 GCA_019454045.1 Zanthoxylum bungeanum | reverse complement strand
GAAGCTTTCATGGATTAGCAAGTTTATACCGTAGATTTGTTAAAGACTTCAGTAGTATTGGCAGCACACTAACTGAAGTAGTGAAGAAGATTGTTGCCTTTAAATGGGGTGAAGAGCAGGAGCGTGCATTCCAGGATCTAAAAATGAAGTTGTGCAATGCACCAGTCTTGGCACTACCCAACTTTGAGAAGACATTTGAGATTGAGTGTGACGCATCCGGGATAGGCATTGAAGCGGTTCTTATGCAAGAAAAGCGACCAATAGCTTACTTTAGTGAGAAGCTGAATGGAGCAGTTTTGAGGTACCCCACATATGATAAGGAGTTGTATGCGCTAGTGAGAGCCCTTGAGACTTGGCAACATTATTTGTGGCCTCGAGAGTTTGTGATCCATACAGATCATGAATCATTGAAGCATCTGAAAGGCCAAGGTAAGCTGAACAAACGACACGCAAAATGGTTAGAATTTGTTGAGACATTTCCATATGTAATCCGCTACAAACAAGGTAAGGAAAACATTGCCGCCGATGCACTATCGCGAAGGTATGCTTTACTTACTTCATTGAGTGCAAGAATGCTTGGGTTTGAATTTATTAAAGAACTTTATGCTAGTGATATTGACTTTAGTACTATCTATGCTGCATGTGAAAAGTCTGCTTTTAGTAAATTCTACCAACATGATGGGTTTCTGTTTAGGGAGAATAGATTATGCATTCCTGTGTTGTAGTATGCGTGAGTTGTTAGCGAGGGAAGCACATGGGGGAGGTTTAATGGGGCACTTTGGCATTGCCAAAACCTTAGGGGTATTGAGTGAACATTTTTAATGGCCTAAAATGCGGAGAGATATTGAGCGTCTGTGTGATAAATGCTTAACTTGTAAACAGGCTAAATCTAAGGTTATGCCTCATGGGTTGTATACACCATTGCCTATACCTAGTGAGCCATGGGTAGATGTATCGATGGACTTTATCTTGGGTTTACCTAGGACTAAGAAAGGTAGAGATTCCATCTTTGTAGTGGTTGATAGGTTCAGTAAGATGGCACACTTTATAGCATGTCATAAAACTGATGATGTCACTGACATTACTGACTTGTTCTTTAGAGAAGTAGTACGACTCCATGGGATTCCACTGAGTATAGTTTCAGATCGTGATGTCAAATTCCTTAGTCACTTTTGGAAAGTTTTATGGGGTAAGTTGGGAACTAAACTTTTGTATTCTACTACTTGCCACCCCCAAACTGATGGGCTGACCGAGGTTGTTAATATGACTTTGACTCAATTATTGCGTACTATTATTAATAAGAACTTAAAAACTTGGGAGGATTGTTTGCCTTTTGTTGAATTTGCATATAATCGTAGTATTCATTCCTCTACATCTTACTCACCATTTGAAATTGTTTTTGGTTTTCAGCCACTAACTCCATTAGATTTGTTACCTTTGCCTATTGATGAACATGCGGGGCTAGATGGAAAATGGAAAGCCTATTTGATGAAGCATATACATGAGAAAGCAAGAGAGCAAATACAGCGAAAGAATGAGCAATATGCTTCTCATGCTAATAAGGGAAGAAAACGTGTGGTCTTTCAGCCTGGAGATTGGGTTTGGGTACACATGCGCAAGGAGAGATTTCCTGAACAACGTAAATCTAAGCTAAAACCGAGAGGGGATGGTCCATTTCAAGTCTTGGAACGGATTAATGACAATGCATACAAGCTGGATTTACAAGGTAAGTATAATGTGTCTGCTACATTTAATGTTTTTGACTTACCTCCTTTTGATGTAGGTACAGATTCGAGGTCGAATCCTTTTCAAAAGGGAGAAGATGACATGATCCAGGCCGACAACAAAGCAAAAGACCCATTACAAGTACCAGAAGGGCCAATTACGAGGCAGAGGACCAAAAGACTCAGAGAAGCAATGGCGGGATTAGTTTAGAGTTTTCTGGCCTATTGCAGCAAACAAATAGAGACGCATGTGGGCTTCAATAGAGATGGCCCAAAGCCACTTCACTTGGCCCAAATCAGCTTCAAAGGCCTTTGAAGACTTTGGTATTTTTGTAATTTAGCCTTTAGGGGCATTGTTGTCTTTATGCCTTTAGGGTTTCCCTTTGTAACACTATTTAAGCTTTCTTTCCTTTTCATTTGGAGGACAATCAATGAAATTTATAAAACTCAAAAGCTTAAAGTTTTGGCTATGGCCGAATTCTTGTAAGGGAGGGATTCCCCTTTTCAAGTTTGAATCGACTTATCTAAGTTTTGGCAAACTTAGTGGCGTCTCCATTGCTAGCAAAACACTACAAGGATTCATCTTAAAGGTTCTCAAGGGAAAGTTCTTTGTGGGTCTTCTTTGTGGCCTTGGAAGGGTTTTGTTTCTACAAAATCAAATTCGCGGTTCTTGGGGTTCTGTCTGTTGATTGGGGTTTGCTTGGATTTCGAATCCAAGTGGGTTTCTTGTCACATTCCCTAACTCTGACTGAACTAAACTTTATCTCTAACTTGACCTGCTGGACAGAACACCCAAAAGACTACCATCAGTATCCATTCTCTAGAGAGCATCCTCCGGGAATACCTGCAAAACAGAGAAACTGAGAGTGGGGGGATTAGACCGTCTGAACGATCTAAGTGAGTGGACGATTAAAATAAAAATTGTTGTGCTTTTATACAAACTTTTTGTTCTAATACCGAAACTATCACCAGAATACCATCTTTTCTGAAAACTCTTTTCTTATCTGAAAACACAACATTTCTGTAAAACTCTTTGTAAAAGCTTTTCTATATGCAAACTTTGAAAAACCTTTATCTGTAAAACTGTCACTGGAAGTCTATCTCTAAAAAACCTGACGCATGGGGGCATTACATATCACCGTACCCCCATACTCCTAACTAGTGGTCTTGGGGCGTTATGTATCGACATCCCCCAAGCCATTGAACTAGAGCAAAATTCGTTATTACCAAGGTTGTGAATTATATCCTTACTTAACAAAATATATTGGGTATTTATGATAACTCATCATCGCTATGATAATAAATAACTTCACCTTTCTTGGCGTCTGCCTAATGACATTTTCTTATGGTGTTGTTTTTTTGTAGCTTTTTGGGTTTTGCTAGAAGGGTATGTCCTCTTTAGAGTTCTGGGGTTAGCCCTTTTTTTAGCTTTTGCCTTTGTTGCTAGGAGGGTCTGTCCTCCCTAGCTGTCTGGGGTATGCCCTTGTGCTTTTGTCTCTTTTGTTAATGCACACTTACCTTATCCAAAAAAAAATCCATATTATGCCCTCTTTCCAGAATAATTTCAATGCACCAACAATGACTTTGAAAATTCGGTGCGCTTAATCGGGGTTGAATTTAGAGCTAAAATTTTAATAGAATACTCGCTTATGTGTCTATATTATGTTGGCTTTTACGGATCGTGATTTAAATTCCTAGAACTCAAGTTATGGACTGAAGTTTAGAGGCTGTGCAACTGGAAAAACTGGGCACAGGGGGCATCAAATAGACCGACTTCAAATATTCGGTCCGGTCTCATATTAAGTCTTAAAATTCTATATTATGGATATGTCACTACCTTATATGTCTAGTGTATTGATAAATTTACGCTTAATCTATCGGACATCAGAAACTAGACTTACAAGTAAATCTTTACACCGTTACTTAACTTTCTTATTTCACCTTCTCATTTAATTCTTACAATCCAATGACCCCCAATAGAATTTACAATATTATAAGCACTCTTCATAACCTATAAAACTCATAAAAATCAGAGATCGCATGAAAACGTTAGGCCCAATTACTAAAGGTTGTTCGGGATGGAACGTAAGATAAGTTCCGCGTCGGAATTTCAAGGGATTTACTGAATGTCCCAAATGTCATTTTATGAGCTCTTACTTGCTCAGTCATGATTTATATCAAGTATTATGCCTCTGAAAATGTAATAATCGTCAGCCTCTGGTAACGTACAAGTCGTCAGGATCACCGGGTGTTATAATAAACCTACTATTATATTCATACGGGTCTAACCTAGATCAATTACTCAAGGCATCGAATAAAAGTAAATTGAGCATTTTTCATTTCTAATATTTCAACCAAAAGCAAACAAACTCATCATGTGAACTATGCTTCTCTACTAGATGACTAAAAGCAAATTTAATTTTTTTTTTTGATTTTTTTAATGAAAAGTAGAAACTAACACTAACATGCACACACCCCCAAACTTAAAACTTGTATTATCCTCAATTTAAAATAATCATAAAGGAAAAAGAGAGAGGAACAACACTATCATGTATAGAGTTGATCAGGCTCATACTGGTCAAACTTTGGTTGCGCAGAGTGTATGGGTTATACTGGTACTTGTATAAATAAACATACAAACTATTAAACATGCAAATATCACACAAGAAAAATAAAACTATAGTAAAGACAATAAAAATTAAACGCGTGGTTGCCTCCCCGTTGGTGATAAGTTTAACATCTTCAGCTAGACGGTCTCTAAAGATCTTCCTTCAAGGAGGCTTCAATGTGGCTTTGGATGTTCTAGATAGGACAATGCCATGTGCATTACTATTCAAGCTCCTCTTCCAATAATGGGATGGCAAATAAAGATCTTTTCCACTTTGTGCTCCCACAATCTTATTTAACCTTTTTAGTTTAGGAGGTCTTGAATGGAAGATTAGATCATTAGGAGGTCTCGTATGATGCTTGACTTTGAATGGTTGTGCCATTCTATCAAGTTTTGGGCAGTATCAATGACACTAGCTACCCCATGTTATGATGTGTCCTGTTGTGTCATAAGATTTTCAATAGGCTCACACAACTGCTCTTGCCTAACTCTTTGTTCCGCCATTTTCTCATAGATGTATTTTCAAATTTCTTTGTTTAGCCATTCATCAGACATTTGCACAATGTATTGTCCAAGATCTTGACAGGACACCTTAGTCTCTATATACGTCTATGCCTCTGTCCCCATTATAGTATCTGACATGCTCCAAGCAACACATAGAGCATCAAAGGATATGGCCAACAACATTGTAACACCCCCCCTTGGAGATGATACTAGCAGGCGATAGGTTACCCTAGCACCCTTAGCCTCTAACTAACTGATTGACTACCTGAACTCTATGGCTTTTCTTATTACTTGACAATCACGAATAACACACTTACACTGGAGGGCTACATGCCCAACTTAAATTAATTAAACAACCATTACTCCTTACAACCCTGTATTAGCCACATTTAACTATGGTAACTTTGACTCTGACAACTTTATATAATGACTCGCAAGCAACTAACACATGACTTGTACTTTAAATTTTACAACCTTGACTTTAACTAATCCATATACTTCGAACTTGACTGCCATGTGGACCCACCCAATAATCCTAGTGACTGCCATCAGTATTCATCCTCTCGAGATCGTCCGTTGAGTAGACCTGTAAAATAGAAAATACTAGAGAGTAGGGGGTTAGATTGTTTGAACGACCTAGTGAGTAGACAGTTTAAAATGGGAACTAAAATGCTTTATGAAAAAATTAATTTTTGAAATCCGAAATCATCTCATTTAAAAGAAAAACTAATATTCTCTTAAAACTCTTTTTGTTTAAAAACAAATCTCTTTTTGCAAAACTTTTTCTAGAAACTTCTTTCTTTCTGTAAAACTCTGAGATCTATCGTAAAACTAATTCTTTCTAAAACACTTTCAAAAAACTGTTGTTTCTGAAAATCTCATCGAGAAGACCCATTCCAATATTACTTTAGACATAATAAAGCCTTCACATAAAGTCTCATACATGGACCAAACTCCAGAACCTAAGGAATCTTCCAAATCCACCAAAATTGCCCAAATACACCAATTTGACCAAGCCATGCATCAGCCACAACTTCAAGTTAACTTGGCCCAACAAACAGACATGACGTATGAGGCCATTACGTATTGCCATCCCCCTACATGCCTAACTAGTATCTTGGGGCGTTACGTATCGTCATCCCCAAGTAACTAAAGTAGAGACAATAGCGCTAATCAATGTTTTCATCATGGCCCTGAAACTAGGATCTAGAGGCGTCATACATCACTGTCCCCTAGTCCTGAAACTACCTCTGCACATGTCTGCTATATCTGTCAATTCCATAATCAGTCAATTCCAAAAGTCTATGAGATTGGATTTTTCCCCAATCTATAAAAAACGTCATAAAAGAAATCATCTTAAAATATCAAAAGCATGATATCAATAGCCTGGCTGGTTAGAAATTCGTTCATACGACATTCTTCTCCCTACTCTAAAATAGGTAATGAGTCACGTACTAGCATTGCTTGTGTAAGCCAACACTTATGTATGTGTTGTTTGGGCTATGTGTTCTTTGATATATTGATAGTTATGTATGTTTCGTTGTCTGTTGCACTATGATTATATGTATGTGTGAGTTATAAGTTGAGTTTATATTGGACGCTTGATATGGATTTACGATGATGATGAATTTCGAAATTGATTTTATTTACAGTAAAAGAGTTTTTCAAATTTGTTTTCGAGATATTTTTTAAAAGAGATTATTTTACGTTTTCCATTTTAATGATGATAGAAAATGGCAGATTTCATACTATCAACATCATAAGATTACTATGATTATGTGTCACTTCTAGCTGTGACGATTGATGTATTTGTTGGTATAGAAGTTTGCGTACGTAAGTAAGTATATAGTTTAGATATAGATCTTTTGAATATTGTGATGGTTATATATATGCTTTGTTGTCATCCATACAAAGTTGTATGTGTGACCGGATATGTACGTATGTAAACTTCGGTGTTGATAGCGTTTACATATATGATATGGAATGATATGATGTGAAATGAATGAGTTCCGTTTCATATTGTGGACGAAATGGATAGTATGAAAATTCGTATTATGTTTCCGTTATTGATGCAGTATCTGGTTGCCTGTAAAGAACCTATGTTATGTTCCTCGTTTCGGATAATGCATGTGATTAATTGTATAGGATTCGTGTTTGGATTTTTGTTATTGTTGATGGATGAGTTTGAAATGGTTTGAGCGTGTTCCTATGAATGAATGTGAATTGAAATAACATGTTTGATTGATTCTGGTATGAAATGTTTGATTCGATGTGTTTTATTTTGAAATAACATGGTTTGCATTGATATATGAAGTACATAACTTTTGAAAATGTGTAAAGTGATATGACTTATGAATATGGATAAGATTGCCATGTGTGTGCATTCAGTTCCGAATGATTGGACATAAGGATGTAATATTTCGAGGATGAAATTTTTATAGGGAGATGATGATTTATTATCCCGAATTTTTCGGAATAGTTTTGGAAGGTTTCCGAATTAAAGTTAGGGATTTGGAACTGGATGATATTCGAAAATAAGAGTTTATGTGTTGGAAAATAGATCGGAACGTTTTAAAATGAAGCTTCGTGACAAGAAACCCACTTGGATTCGAAATCCAAGCAAACCCCAAGCAACGGACAGAACCCCAAGAACCGCGAATTTGATTTTGTGGAAACAAAACCCTTCCAAGGCCATGAAGAAGACCCACAAAGAACTTGCCCTTGAGAACCTTTAAGATGAATCCTTGTAGTGTTTTGCTAGCAATGGAGACGCCACTAAGTTTTCCAAAACTTAGATAAGTATTCAAACTTCAAAAGGGGACCCTTACAAGAATTCGGCCATAGCCAAAGCTTTAGCTTTTGAGTTTTATAAATTTCGTTGATTGTCCCAAAATGAAAAAGAAAGAAAGCTTAAATAGTGATACAAAAGAAACCCTAAAGGCATAAAGACAACAATGCTCCTAAATACGAAATTACAAAAATACCAAGTTTTTAAGTCTTCAAATGCCTAGGAAGCTTTATTCTAAACTGATTTGGGCCAAGTGAAATGGCTTTGGGCCCTTTCCATCGAAGCCCACATGTGTCTCTATTTGTTTGTTGCAGTCGGCCATAAAACTCTGAACTAATCCCGCCATTGCTTCTCTGAGTCTTTTGGTCCTCTGCCTCGTAATTGGCCCTTCTGGTACTTGTAATGGGTCTTTTGCTTTGTTGTCGGCCTGGATCATGTCATCCCCTCCCTCTTGAAAAGGATTCGACCTCGAATCTGAACCTGCATCAAAAGGAGTTAAGTCAGAAACATTAAATGTAGTAGACACATTATACTTACCTTGTAAATCCAGCTTGTATGCATTATCATTAATCCGTTCCAAGACTTGAAATGGACCATCCCCTCTCGGTTGTAGCTTAGATTTACGTTGTTCAGGAAATCTCTCCTTGCGCATGTGTACCCAAACCCAATCTCCAGGCTGAAATACCACACGCTTCCTTCCCTTATTAGCATGAGAAGCATATTGCCCATTCTTCCGTTGTATTTGCTCTCTTGCTTTCTCATGTATATGCTTCACCAAATCGGCTTTCCTTTTTCCATCTAGCCCCGCATGCTCATCAACAGGCAAAGGTAACAAATCTAATGGAGTTAGTGGCTGAAAACCATAAACAATTTCAAATGGTGAGTAAGATGTAGAAGAATGAATACTACGATTATATGCAAATTCAACAAAAGGCAAACAATCCTCCTAGGTTTTTAAGTTCTTATTGATAATAGTACGCAATAACTGAGTCAAAGTCCTATTAACAACCTTGGTCTGGCCATCAGTTTGGGGGTGGCAAGTAGTAGAATACAAAAGTTTAGTTCCCAACTTACCCCATAAAACTTTCCAAAAGTGACTAAGGAATTTGACATCACGATCTGAAACTATACTCCGTGGAATCCCATGGAGTCGTACTACTTCTCTAAAGAACAAGTCAGCAATGTTAGTGGCATCATCAGTTTTATGACATGCTATAAAGTGTGCCATCTTACTGAAACTATCAACCACTACAAAGATGGAATCTCTACCCTTCTTAGTCCTAGGTAAACCCAAGATAAAGTCCATCGATACATCTACCCATGGCTCACTAGGTATAAGCAATGGTGTATACAACCCATGAGGCATAACCTTAGATTTAGCCTGTTTACAAGTTAAGCATTTATCACATAAACGCTCAATATCTCTCCGCATTTTAGGCCAATAAAAATGTTCAGTCAATACCCCTAAGGTTTTGGCAATGCCAAAGTGCCCCATTAAACCTCCCCCATGTGCTTCCCTCACTAACAACTCACGCATACTACAAACAGGAATGCATAATCTATTCTCCCTAAACAGAAACCCATCATGTTGGTAGAATTTACTAAAAGCAGACTTTTCACATGCAGCATAGATGGTACTAAAGTCAATATCACTAGCATAAAGTTCTTTAATAAATTCAAACCCAAGCATGCTTGCACTCAATGAAGTAAGTAAAGTATACCTTCGCGATAGTGCATCGGCGACAATGTTTTCCTTACCTTGTTTGTAGCGGATTACATATGGAAATGTCTCAACAAACTCTAACCATTTTGCGTGTCGTTTGTTCAGCTTACCTTGGCCCTTCAGATGCTTCAATGATTCATGATCTGTATAGATCACAAACTCTCGAGGCCACAAATAATGCTGCCAAGTCTCAAGGGCTCGCACTACTGCATACAACTCCTTTATCATATGTGGGGTACCTCAAAACTGCTCCATTCAGCTTCTCACTAAAGTAAGCTATTGGTCGCTTTTCTTGCATAAGAACCGCTCCAATGCCTATCCCGGATGCGTCGCACTCAATCTCAAATGTCTTCTCAAAGTTGGGTAGTGCCAAGACTGGTGCACTGCACAACTTCATTTTCAGATCCTGGAATGCACGCTCCTACTCTTCACCCCATTTGAAGCCAACATTCTTCTTCACTACTTCAGTCAATGGTGCTGCAATACTACTGAAGTCCTTAACAAATCTACGGTAGAAGCTTGCTAATCCATGGAAGCTTCCGACTTCTGTCACTGTTGTTGGTGTTGGCCAATCCTGAATTGCCTTCACCTTTTCTAAATCTACCTCGATGCCATCTGCACTCACAAGAAATCCAAGGAAAACAATTATATCCATACAAAAAGTGCACTTATCAAAGTTATCATACAGTTTTTCTTGCCTTAACACATCAAGAACATGCTTCAAATGCATAACATGCTCATCTACTGTTTTACTGTAAACTAAGATGTCATCAAAATAAACCACAACAAACTTACCTAAAAATGCACGCATAACATGATTCATCAATCTCATAAATGTGCTAGGTGCGTTTGAAAGACCAAATGGCATAACTAACCATTCATACAAGCCATACTTAGTCTTAAATGTAGTTTTCCACTCATCTCCCTCTCTCATGCGAATTTGATGGTATCCACTCTTTAAATCAATATTACTAAAAATTTTGGAACCATGCAATTCATCCAACATGTCATCTAGTCTAGGAATGGGGTGACGATACTTTACCGTAATATTGTTGATAGCTCGGCAGTCAACGCACATACGCCACGTCCCATCTTTCTTAGGAACTAGAAGCACTGGTACTGCACAAGGACTCATGCTTTCCCTTACATACCCCTTGTCCATCAACTCCCGTACTTGCCTTTGTAGCTCCTTTGTCTCCTCGGGATTGCTCCTATAAGCCGGTCTGTTAGGAATGACTGCTCCAAGTATGAAGTCTATCTGGTGTTCAATACCTCTAATGGGTGGAAGCCCACTAGGTATGTCCTCTGTCAGTACGTCACTATAATCCTGCAAAAGATATGAAATAGACACAAGAAGCAAAGGGTCAGAGTTAGTAAAATAAATATGAGGCTCCTTATAGACTAACAATAGCATGAGCTTGCTAGCCTTGAACGCTTTCCTCGCTTCACCCTCACCCATGTAGAAACTCTTTTTAACTCTCCCTTTTGTTTCCCCCTCACGTTCACTCACACTCCTATTGGGAACTCCCACGGCCTTGGCCTTATTTTTCTCACCAGATACACCACTCTCACTAGTCTCACCCAAGGTGGTGTTTCCCTTCGCTTTCTCTTTGTCACGCTCAAGTTGCAACTTAACCTGATCTTCATGGACTTGTGCAGGTGTAAGTGGGTATAATGTAATGGGTTTTCCTTTATGCTGGAAAGAGTACTTGTTCTTGAACCCATCATGAATATGTTGGGATTTATGTCCTAGAGCTTCATGTATTGTAAATGGATTTGATTATTGTAATAATAATAAATGCATTATTCTTTTTATCAAAGTTGTTTGATTTATATCGCATATTGTCCAATTATCTTGTTTACCTTTATTACTATTGTGCTTCAGACTTAGTGTATGTTTGATGCACAAGAGGATTTAAGTCTAAAGTTAGTAATCTAAATAGTCCATAGAGAGCAAACAAAGAGGGTACTTTGTTTGTGGTATATCTATAGCTGCGGTCCATTCTATACTTGTATGACGACCTTGATCCAGGATCGTTCATGTAGTGACATGAGAATTGAGGCACCTTGTATGATAAAATCATATAGGACTGGACTCGGATAAATACGAATTTCTTTTAATATCCGTTAATCGAAGAAATTCATTTTATCTAATAGATGGTCATATATGGATTCGATCTTAATCCTGAGTGTACTACGAACTCCTGCATGACAGGTTATGTCCTTTGATTTATTATGGTGAGGTTGGTGTTGCATTCCCAGCCAATAACTACGTATTTTGGGGATATGATTTGGTATGTAGCTGGGAACGTTTTACATAGATATGGAATTCACTCCTTCTTACGAGAAGCAGATGAATATCTATTTTAAGAGTTGATTCGGGACTTGAACAATTTGAGCGCTCAACTTTTCTATTACGAATAGAAAATATTTTATATTCATAATTGTTATGAATTAATTGTTAATTATAGAATTAATGGTGCTTAAGAGACAAAATATTTAGAGGGGTTTTAACGGACTTATGACCCGGCTCTATTTATGAGATATTCGTGAAGGGCTAATCCATATGTAATGACTATATCGATGGACACCGAAAATGTTCGATTTATTCAATCCATCTACGGTAACGAGAGTTCAACTTCGAGTTTTTAGTGGAATAACGCGGAGTTAATAATTCGTAATATTTGATTAAAGAGTTTAATTAATATTTCGGAATTATTGGAGCTCGGAACTGTAGGTCCATTTGGTCCCCGTGCTAGCTCGATTAACTGTAGCAAACCTAATATAACTAGATTGTCTAGTTATATGCTCACATTATATTTATTTATATATTATTAATAAGATTAATAATATTTATTGTCACAAATGAAAACTATGTTAAATTAGTTTAACTTAATGTTTTCTAGAATTCTTTGATTATGAGATAATCAAGTCTTGATTATGAGATAATCAAGTTAGTAATAATTATGAGATAATTACTACAATATAATTGAAGGTAAATAAATCATTATTAATATATTGATTTTTATTTACCATTAGAGATAAAGCCATATGGCTTACCATGTCATCCAAGCAATTATGTCTATTAGGTGGCTTGGATACACCTAATAGATTTGTCATTAGCTAATGCATTTTATGCTTTGGTATAGCCTCCACATTTATGTGTTTGCCATTGAAAGAAAGCATTAAATGCTTAATGAAAAATCCATTGTCTTTAGCTTAACATTTCTTATGCTTTGGTAGTATGGCATTCACATTTTTATGTTGGCCATTGCAAGAAAGCATTAGATGCTTAATGACAAGGTTAGTTGGCTTGTGTAAGAGAATATAATCTCTACCATTTCTCTCACTTCCTAAGGTTAACACTTTGCATTCATTCACAAATTTTTGTGAGAAAAATTTGAGAGAAAAGAGAGAAGAACTTCAAATATTCACAAGTGTTGTGAGAGTATTTGAAATTCCAAAAGGCAAAACACCATTGTGACATCCTAAATCTCTAAATAGTTTAGAGGTTTAATATTTGTGAGTGAAGCCCACACTTCGGTTTTTTGGTTTCGAGTCATAGTTCGGAAGATCGAGTGGTTGATCTAAGTGTTGGACACTAAAGGATTGATCTTGGCTAATACAACAAAGTGACAAGAACTCACTTGGGTTGGAAACCAAGCAAACCCCAAGCATCTTTCTCAAAACCAAGAACTTTGAATATGATTTTGTAGGAACAAAACCAAACCAAGATCAGCCCCTAACCACCATGAAACTCACGTCCATGATAACCACAAGCATGAAATCAGATTGTATTTTGCTAGCAATGGAGACGCCACTAAGTTGCCAAGCTTAGATAAGTCAATTTGAACTTGAAAAGGGGAATCCCTCCCTCAACAAGGTTTTGGCCATAGCCATGGAAAGCTCAAGCTTTTCTCTCTTTCAAAATTCTGTATATCACGTTGTTTTGCAAAAATACAAAGAAGAGTCTATAATAAGGGTTACAAAAAAGTAAAAAGGCTAAAATGACCCTAGAGCTAAAATTACCAAAAGCCCTAAGTCAAGCACCTCAACCACGACCATTAAGGTCCTTTTGCACCTAAATAAACTTAAAACAAAGATTAGAAGCTAATCTCACTTAAGCTAATTGAGGTGCTTACATGCTATAGTAAATTGACGTGCTTCCGGCTAAGTACAAATCTAAGCATAGTTAAGCCTAATGGCATAGTCAACCATGCTAATTACATCATAAATAAAGTCAAAATGTCGAGCACAAATGACAAAAATGCCCCCATTTGGCCGAATTCAACATAGTCCCAAAATGGGTGAAATCGGGTCAAAAGGGTGCTGGTGCTGAAGCTGCTCTGCTATGCTTCAGTCTGAGCTGATATGGGTCAAATGAAATATCTTGGGGACCTCTCTGGTTATGCCCATATGTGTCTCTGGGGTGCACTTGACTTGGTTGCTGCAACTGGTCACATAGCTCTGAGCTAGTCCCGCAAAGGCCTCTCTAATCTTCTTTGCTCTTTGGCGTGTGATTGGACCTGTTGGCAACTGCATGGGTTCCTCCAAGTTATTAGATGCATCCTGCAATGTCTCTGGTGTGGTTGGACTCATGTCATTCCCTCCTTGTTGAAAAGGATTCGACCTCGAATCTGAACCTGCATCAAAATGAGTTAAGTCAGAAACATTAAAAGTAAAAGATACGTTGCACTTACCTGGCAAATCCATCTTATATGCATTGTCATTGATCCTTTCCAAGACTTGAAAAGGTCCATCTCCTCTCGATTGTAGCTTGGATATTTTCCTCTTGCATATAAAGCCACACCCAATTGCCGGGGTCAAACACAATGCGTTGGAAACCTATTATTCTCACCAACTCTGCCTTTCCCTTATCATTCATACTCCCAAGCTTAATAAGAATCAAAGATAATAAATCCATAGGAGTTAAAGAATTAGAATCATAATCAATCTCATAAGGCAAGTAAAAACTAGAAGGATGAATGCATCTATAATATGCAAACTCTGGCCCGCTATTGCATCTGTGATCTTCTTAGCTCTTTGGCGTGTGATTGGGCCTGTTAGCAATTGCAAAGGCTCTAATGTTCCTTGGGTGATTGCATTCATGTCAAATGTTATCCCTTGGATCATGTCATTCTCCCTCTCTTGAAATGGATTCGTCCTCGAATCCGAACCCGGATCATAGATAGTTATGAAAAAATCAATTGGACGATGATATTGAAATATAAAATAATCATACTTGACCACTTGTACCTGCGATGAAATAGCATAAACAATAGAGAAAATGTTATGGAAAAACTTCACTACCACATCTACTTTCTTTTCACCAGCTCTCACAGCTTCATCATCACTCATGGCCACTATCTCAACCATACTTGCATGGACCTCCTCACACACACCTGCTCAGCTTCACTATGTTTTTCAACCTCAAAGCACACTACCTCACAAGTGTTTACTCCCTCAATGCTCACGGTCTCACAAGCATTTTCACTCACCATGTCACTTATAACACAATTCACAACATTCAAGGCCTCACAAGTGTTTTCATTCGCTATGCACTCAACATCACAAGTTCTTCTCACTTTATTACAACAACTTCAATAGCTTTTGGTTGTTGAGTACTCTCTTCATTCACTGCATATTTAGTTACCTTCCAAGTCTTTTTCCATTTCTCATAAGATTTTCTATAATCACTCATAATATCTTGGATATCACTTTTGAAAGTATCCAAAACCTCGATCTTATCATCAATAGTTAAACTTGGACCTGCCATCTCAACACTAAACAAACAGATTATAAATAATAAAAAGCAAAAAAAATATGTAAATCCTCACAATCTCTCATGTGTTTACACTCGAATGATATCACTCCACTCGTGTTTGCACTCTATTGGCTTTACCTGATACTGTGCTCACAATCACTGCCTTTTACCACTCTTGAGTTCTTCCTCATTCAATACAAATCAACTCAATTCCCAGAATGGTCAACTAAGGTGTAGTCCAAAGCTAGCAGAAACACAAAGAACCAATAATGTATATAGTGCAGGTGGAATAATGCGAATAAGAATAGTAATCACGAAGACTCAATCAAAGAGACTTAAGCTAGAGTGCACGGAATAAGAAAAAAGACGAGTTAGCTAAATGCGCAAACAAACAAGAAAGCACTCAATGTGACACTTAGCCAATCTTGTGATCACTCGCTATTGTTTTTGTCTCACTCTTTTCTTTTCTTTTTTTTTTTTCTCTTTTTTTTTCACTCTTTTCTTTTGTCTCTCACACTCAAAGTGTATACAAAGCAAATGAAATACAATGCAAATAACAAGCTTACCACATTCGGTAATTTTCAAGTTATATCCTTAGCACTTGCAATACATGTAAATACAACTCAAATGACAATGTAACTCATATAATCAATTCAGCAATGTGGTAATGTCTACCTTTCAACTTGCAAATGAGTATAAATGATCTAGTTACAATGTAACTAACTCAATTTCCAATTCAGCCAAGTCAAATTACAAGCTAAGTAAATAGTTTTGTAAGCAACTAGGTGATGCAGCTACTTGCCTCTTCAAGCACCTTAAAAACAAATGATTACACACAAGTTCCCATGTCAAGCTAATGATGAATTTATTGCCTCTTCACTTATAATAACAATATTTCAAGAGGTGGCAAGTGATACTTGCTTGGATACACACGAATTTAGTGCAAATTTGTTGCACTCAACCTTGCTTCACTTGATTCTTCAACATTAACAACACAAATCAGCAAGATAACAATGATACAACTCACTCCAATCACCAACTTTGGTGCATTCAGATTTGTTTCATCAATTACACATTCACATTCATCAATAATTCACTCAATCTTTTTTCTTTTCACTCAAACTCACAAGATTGTGCTAACTTCACAAGAATGCAAACAAGTAAGCTCACGTAAATACCAAGATGAATGATGTCAATTCTGATTTTTGCAAAGTTGATATGAATAATACCTATGGAAACAACTCTAATTGCATGTATTCAACAATAGCAAGACAAGATATGTCAATAAATCTCACTAGGTCGAACCTGGCTCTGATACCAAATGACAAGAACTCACTTGGGTTGGAAACCAAGCAAACCCCAAGCATCTTTCTCAAAACCCCAAGAACTTTGAATACTGATTTTGTAGGAACAAAACCCAACCAAGATCAGCCCCTAACCACCATGAAACTCACGTCCATGATAACCACAAGCATGAAATCAGATTGTATTTTGCTAGCAATGGAGACGCCACTAAGTTGCCAAGCTTAGATAAGTCAATTTGAACTTGAAAAGGGGAATCCCTCCCTCAACAAGGTTTTGGCCATAGCCATGGAAAGCTCAAGCTTTTCTCTCTTTCAAAATTCTGTATATCACGTTGGTTTTGCAAAAATACAAAGAAGAGTCATATAATAAGGGTTACAAAAAAGTAAAAAGGCTAAAATGACCCTAGAGCTAAAATTACCAAAAGCCCTAAGTCAAGCACCTCAACCACGACCATTAAGGTCCTTTTGCACCTAAATAAACTTAAAACAAAGATTAGAAGCTAATCTCACTTAAGCTAATTGAGGTGCTTACATGCTATAGTAAATTGACGTGCTTCCGACTAAGTACAAATCTAAGCATAGTTAAGCCTAATGGCATAGTCAACCATGCTAATTACATCATAAATAAAGTCAAAATGTCGAGCACAAATGACAAAAATGCCCCCATTGGGCGAATTCAACATAGTCCCAAAATGGGTGAAATCGGGTCAAAAGGTTGCTGGTGCTGAAGCTGCTCTGCTATGCTTCAGTCTGAGCTGATATGGGTCAAATGAAATATCTTGGGGACCTCTCTGGTTATGCCCATATGTGTCTCTGGGGTGCACTTGACTTGGTTGCTGCAACTGGTCACATAGCTCTGAGCTAGTCCCGCAAAGGCCTCTCTAATCTTCTTTGCTCTTTGGCGTGTGATTGGACCTGTTGGCAACTGCATGGGTTCCTCCAAGTTATTAGATGCATCCTGCAATGTCTCTGGTGTGGTTGGACTCATGTCATTCCCTCCTTGTTGAAAAGGATTCGACCTCGAATCTGAACCTGCATCAAAATGAGTTAAGTCAGAAACATTAAAAGTAAAAGATATGTTGCACTTACCTGGCAAATCCATCTTATATGCATTGTCATTGATCCTTTCCAAGACTTGAAAAGGTCCATCTCCTCTCGATTGTAGCTTGGATCTTTTCCTCTTGCATATAAAGCCACACCCAATTGCCGGGGTCAAACACAATGCGTTGGAAACCTATTATTCTCACCAACTCTGCCTTTCCCTTATCATTCATACTCCCAAGCTTAATAAGAATCAAAGATAATAAATCCATAGGAGTTAAAGAATTAGAATCATAATCAATCTCATAAGGCAAGTAAAAACTAGAAGGATGAATGCATCTATAATATGCAAACTCTGGCCCCGCTATTGCATCTGTGATCTTCTTAGCTCTTTGGCGTGTGATTGGCCTGTTAGCAATTGCAAAGGCTCTAATGTTCCTTGGGTGATTGCATTCATGTCAAATGTTATCCCTTGGATCATGTCACAAAGGGAGAAGGCAAAGAAAATTTTGAAGATCCATACCGGACCCGGTGCCACCACAAGCAACTTCCGCCGCGCTAAGGAAAGCTGTTTCCTACAATTGGCATCGAGAGCTTAAGGTTGAAAAGTTTTCTTAACCCTTTCTCTTTTTAAGTTTAAGTTTTAATAATTTATATTAGATATAAATTATTAATATGCATGTTGTGATGAGTAGGCACAATTAGATTCATGAGATGAATGGTTTTTTAATGTTCATGTGATGAATGTTTACTTTGATTCATGTGATGAATGTATTGCGTTGATCGTAATTTTTCCGGCTCTTATTTTTAGTATGGGAAATGTAAGACCATAAGGTCATATTCTTTCAAGTGTTGTAAGTTCATTTCTTTTGTAATAAGTCCATTTTGGAACTCAATTTGTAACTTGGAGGAGCCGATGCCACAAATGACTCATTAAGAACCTATTTCGCGAAGAACTCAACAACATACCATGGAGCAAGATTTGAAGACCAAGGGATGCCTTGGATTTATTGTACTAATTAGATTAGTATTTTTTTTAAAAAAAAAAAAAAGAGCCCGGTTAACATAATTTTTGTATGTATGTGAAACTTCATTCTATTACGAGTCCGTAGAAAAAAACGGGGACCAAAACGGACTCCGGAAGCTCCCGAACGGAGTAAATGAAGTTTTAGTGTTTTAACACCAAACCGATTTCGTTCGAACTCCAGTCAAACGAAACTCAAACGTTTTGCTACTACCTGGAAAATGTTCGAACGCCCAGAGAATGCTACGTGAACGTTTTCAGCCCAGACCTGGGCATATATATATGTTTTAAATTGTTTATTAACATGCCATATAGCCTAGGGTGCCTACTCTTGCATTTTCACATGCCATAACATGTAGGCATGCATGATATTCAAGTTATAAAAATGATTTTATGTAAATTTAAAGTTAAATTAGAATATAAGATTCATGTAAATGAATTAAAGATTAATTAGTTTAAAGGTTTGAAAATTACGAATTCAAGTTTAAGAACAAATGGACATTATGAGTACATTATTTTCCTTGGTATTTTGGATGGAAACCCGGATATAAATTCCATAGCCGCTTCCGAATGGACGGTAATTTGGTTTGCACTCGGGATACAATTCCACGTACCTTTGGAGTAAATAACGTACTTTTATCTATTAAATGGTTTAATGACATATAGTCCATTAGTTGAATTCTAAAATTTTAAAACCTATAAGTGAATTAATTTTTTAATTGTTAAAATAGATCACTTAAGAAACTTGATTAAATTAGTTTAATTAAGTTAATGATTAGTAGAGACTAATAAGTATTAGTGAATAAAATTTTAAGTGTTAAAATTAGTTAGATCACTAATAATCCACTAGTATTAATAAAGATATGTTTTAGCCGAGCATAATCTTAATACATTAGAAACTAGTGAGATAGAAACCTTAAACTTCAAAATAGTGAGTGCGAGAGGGATATACCACAATATATCCCGCAATCTCCATTATTATCCAGAAACGTGAGATTCAATAGGCGCCTCGAGACGGCTTTGCTTTCATCCCCCTACGGATGGTGTCCTTATTGGGTCAATATCAAGTTTGGATTCCGAAAGGATATGGACTCTAGATGTATTTGGTGATTTGACCTACCCTACGGCGGCACTTCACTAGTTAAGTCCAAGGGTTCCGATATAATGGGTCACACTCACAAAGGAATGGTTAAGTTGTTAATCAAAGCTTCCTTGATCATAATAACGATAGTTGATTAAGATAGGAATAAGAGTTATTTTAGATATATTATTCAATTGAGAATGTCTCAATCTATCATGCGAATACTTGACCTACCCTACGGCGGCACTTATTTGTGGGATGATAGATAATTGTGACATAGTAATTCTTTTAGGTTTCTAATTCATTATACATTGATCATACATCATGTTTAATTTTATGCCTAAATGTTTGACAATTTTAATATGCGACGAATGAATATTGAATGTGCGTTTATTATTTTTCCAGTCATGGCATCTGCAATAATCTCCATTATCAAACAACAAGAAAAATTAACCGGGATAATTATGTTAAATGGAAAAGTGACATGAATGCTATCTTGGTCTGTGAAGACCTTAAATTTGTCCTAATGGAGGAATGTCCTCCTGAGCCAGCACCTAATGCTGGCAGAGCTGCACGTAATGCCTATAATAATTGGATTAAAGCTAATGAGAAGGCCCATAGCTATTTGATAGCATCCATGTCTGAGGTTCTTGCTGCACAGCATGAGCCTATGGCGACAACATCAATGATTATGCAGTCATTACAGAACATGTTTGGGCAACCTTCAGACCGGCAACAACATGAGGCAATTGCCTCTGTATTGACCGCTAGAATGAAGGAAGGCACATCAGTCCGAGACCATGTGTTAAGGATGATGGCTCATCTTAATATGGCTGAAACCCATGGTGCACGTATTAATGTACAAAGCCAGGTGACAATGATCATGGAAACCCTTCCGAAGAGTTTCCTGCAGTTTAAGAGCAATTGTTCTATGAACAAGTTGACTTTCACATTGACTGAACTGCTGAATGAACTCACCAATTATGAGTCCGTTATGAACGGTCCTCGTAGGCCCATTGTCGAGGCAAATGATGCTGAATCTTCTAAATCTGCAAAGAAGAAGAAGAAAGGCAATTGGAAGGCAAAGGCAAAAACAATGAAAAAGAAGAACAATAAAAGCTCTAAAAGAACCAATGCCAAAGGAAAATGTTTCCATTGTGAACAACAAGGGCATTGGAAAAGGAATTGTCCTAAATACCTTGCAGAGCTTAAAGAGAAGAAGAATACATGTAAATATGATTTGCTTGTCATTGAGACTCTTTTAGTGGAGGATGATAAATTGACCGGCGTAAACACACACGTATAACGCAAGCGCACGTATTGATAGAAAAAATATGCCTGGAACAAAGCCATGCAAACCTCTCTACGTGTTCTAAGCCCCAAAAACCACGAATCTTGATTTTGTAAGAACAAAATCCTTCCAAGATCAAGTCCAACCCTTAAGGAACATTGCCCTTAAAAACCTTTCTTTATTTCTTTGGAGAATCCTGAACAGCGATACAGCGCCACAACGCTTGCCACACGTTGATAAGCTTTTGTTCCGTAAAACCAAGGAAGAATCCACTCCCTCAAGATGACACAAGTCAATTTGTTTTGTAAAAAGATATATTATTGGTTATTATCCATTACAATGAATAATGCCCCTTTAAATAGGTGGCTAACCCTAATTCTACCCAAATATAATAAAACCCTAATAAAATACTTGAAAATTTCGTCCATGGGCTTTTTAATTTAATTAATGTTCAGCCCAACACTTAAACAACACATAACTTAAAAAAATATAAAATATAAAACTTATAGGGATACATTGCGTCCTCATTTAGACCATGAAGGGATCTGAACTGGAAAACTTCGAAGTTGTAGAGCTACAAGTTCTCTTTTCAATACAACTTGAATCACCAAAATCAGACATCGGACGAGAAAGTTACGTCCAAAATACGAAGACTGCGTAAATCCCGCCAATACTAATGCACCATTCGGAAATAAAGCCCAAAATCAATCAAGGCAGCCCATGCACGTCCTAGACCCATTCCAATATTGATTTAGACATAATAAAGCCTTCACATAATGTCTCATGCATGGACCAAACTCCGGAACCCAGGGAATCTTCCAAATCTACCAAAATGGCCCAAATACACCAATTTGACCAAGCCATGCAATCAGCCACAACTTCAAGTTAATTTGGCCCAACAAACAGAGCTCATTCTGGATCACATCATTCTCCTCTCTTGAAAAGGATTCGACCTCGAATCCGAACCCGGGTCATAGATAAAAATGACAAGATCAATAGGACGAGAATCCTGGAATAAAAGAAAATCACATGGAAAAAAATGGTTAAGGTGAGCAAAAGTCAATAAAGCGAATGAATGACTTTTTGTCAATATTTTTCCACTCTCAATCTCTCCATTGCTACTCTCATTCTTAACTCCACTTGCAACAGCAAAGAGATTCCTACATGGATTCACATTTGAAATCTTTTTTTTGGATAAGGTAAGTATTATAACCAAAAGAAAACTATACAAGAGCAAAGGGGCATCCCCCAGGATCTAGAGAGGACAAGCCCTCCTAGAAGAAAGCCAAACGGCTACAATAGATCAACTAAAGATGTCATCGGGCAAGTGCCACGAAAGGTGAAGCCATTTATTGTCATAAGATGGACCTCATAGACCTCTTGTAGGGTTAAAGGAGCAAGCTTGATAATCTTTTCACACACCTAAATTTGTAGATATTCCTATCCATATCATAAACTACTTTATTGAATTTATACCAAGGCTTACCCAATAAAACATGCGTACGATACATAGGAACCACGTCACAAACTATTTGGTCAACATACTTCCCAATTGCAAAATTTACCACAACCTGCTTAGCAACCTCGAACTCTCCGAAATCACTCATCCACTTATAAGGTCTATCAAGAGGTATCAATGGTAATCCCAATTTTTCCACAAGGGTAGTGCTAGCTAAATTTGTGTGATTCCCTCTATTAATAATCATGCTACAAACTTTACTATTGATAGAGCATCTCGTGCGAAAGATAAATACCCTTTTATCCATCAAATTATTTATATAAATCAACCCTTACTCAAACGACGTCAATAATGAGGAAAGACTCAAAGAATCACCAAGAAAATACGAAAACAAACACAAAGAAACTGACTAAAAAAAAAAAATAAAAAAAATAAACCAAAGTAAAATAAGAAGACAAACTGAACTGAAACTGGACAAAATTCGTAACTTTGAAAGGGATTTTGAGACTCGAAACTTAAGCAGACTGCGTGCGTCCAGTGACTAATGAATTCGTCTCCTCGAGTACTTATAAATTGATATATTATGGGTCTCGTAACTCTTTATAGATCAAAAGTTACAGCCGTTTTAAATTCAGTGCGCGGCTGAAAAATTCTGACCGAACTGATCCGAAAATTACATACAATTTCGACTCGAATTGACTCAAAACTCCAAGAATTGAATCCTAAATGCTATTACCATGAAAGAACATTATAATGACATCCAAGATGCAGTCATAAACAAGAAAAACACAAAGAAAAAAAATTGAAACTAGAAGAGATGAAAAAAAAAGAAATATAAAGACTCCATAAAACGATAAAAATAGAGAAAATCTTGACCTTGGAACCCTGAGCTCTGATACCAAATGATAGAAAAAATATGCCTGGAACAAAGCCACGCAAACCTCTCTACTTGTTCTAAGCCCCAAAAACCACGAATCTTGATTTTGTAAGAACAAAATCCTTCCAAGATCAAGTCCAACCCTTAAGGAACATTGCCCTTAAAAACCTTTCTTTATTTCTTTGGAGAATCCTGAACAGCGATACAACGCCACAACGCTTGCCACACGTTGATAAGCTTTTGTTCCGTAAAACCAAGGAAGAATCCACTCCCTCAAGATGACACAAGTCAATTTGTTTTGTAAAAAGATATATTATTGGTTAATTATCCATTACAATGAATAATGCCCCTTTAAATAGGTGGCTAACCCTAATTCTACCCAAATATAATAAAACCCTAATAAAATACTTGAAAATTTCGTCCATGGGCTTTTTAATTTAATTAATGTTCAGCCCAACACTTAAACAACACATAACTTAAAAAAAAATATAAAATATAAAACTTATAGGGATACATTGCGTCCTCATTTAGACCATGAAGGAATCTGAACTGGACTTTGATGAAAACTTCAAAGTTGTAGAGCTACAAGTTCTCTTTTCAATGCAACTTGAATCACCAAAATCAGACATCGGACGAGAAAGTTACGTCTAAAATACGAAGACTGCGTAAATCCCGCCACTACTAATGCACCATTCGGAAATAAAGCCCAAAATCAATCAAGGCAGCCCATGCACGTCCTAGACCCATTCCAATATTGATTTAGACATAATAAAGCCTTCACATAATGTCTCATGCATGGACCAAACTCCGGAACCCAGGGAATCTTCCAAATCCACCAAAATGGCCCAAATACACCAATTTGACCAAGCCATGCAATCAGCCACAACTTCAAGTTAACTTGGCCCAACAAACAGAGCTCATTCTGGATCACATCACGTATCGTTCAAGTAGTATAAAAATATCGA
>SKCR01008374.1:0-23798 GCA_019454045.1 Zanthoxylum bungeanum | reverse complement strand
TCTAAGAGATTCATTAGAAACTCTCAGGATTTCAAATTTGATTTCCCTATTTCACACTCTCCTCTTGCTCTTGTTCATGCAGATGAGCTCTTTTCCAATGGTTATGTTATGCCTCTATTTGTCGACCAAATGAAAATGGATGCTTTTGCATCTTCAGATTCTGGTGCTTTACCCTTGCCTAACTCTTCACATGGATCAAACCTTGCGGCTGAAGGCAGTAAGCAGACAAACAGAAACCCTTCTTCTTTGAGAAGGTGTCGAAAGTTGTCAAAACGAATTCTTCAGAGGTATTTGGATTTTCTGACACCATTGTATCGAAGAATAAGAGGGAGGAGATCAAGTTCTAGAGCTGAAGGCGGCGATTCAAGAGTTCATGTTATGAATAGTTGGGTATATTCAGCAGCAACATCTCCAAGAGTAAGCGTGGCTTATTCTGTTGATGATAATTGGCGCAAGTCTTGTGATTCTGAAAGCTCCATTTATGAAGCAGTTCTTCATTGTAAAAGATCCATTGGTAAGTGATTCATAATTTTGATTTTGGCTTAAACCCTTTTTTTCATTTTGGAACAAGAACCAAGGAATTATAATTAAGGTATTGATATTGTTTGTTACCATTTGGTTTCTTCAGGAAAATGAATAAAAAAGAGGAAAGGAGAATAGAACAAAAAAAAGAAAAAGGAGAGATATAGCCATGACAAGTTCACATGTGAATAGAAGAAAATGAGCAGCAACTTGGTGATGCTTGTCCTTTCTTCTTTGAGAAGATAATGTAAATTTATCCATGGAAGCAATGAGCTGAGGAAGAGAGAGACAATTATATGCATATATTACAATGGCTTTGTCTCTTTCATCAATATATCTCCCTTAGTTTTGTAAATTTTTTTTTTACTTAATGAAATCATCTATACTTTTTTTTTTTTATTATTCATGGGTATGTTTACTTTTTTCTAGAAAAACTTGAAATTAAAAGGTTTATTAATCTCCTTAAATTAGTTATTAAGAGTCAAAATATCCTTTTTTTTTTGCTTTCAAGATTGAGTGAGATTGTTTTTGTTCGGTTCAAGAAATTAATTATCTAGCCAGTCCATTCTCGTTGAATTTTTTAGTAGTAAAATACTATAAGGTTATAATTATGATAAGTTTTGATTCCCACCAGCAAAGCACTTGGTAATTAATTTTAGGTAGAGAAATTTTTTTTTTTTTTGGTAACCGAAATGTTCGAGTTAGTTTACGCGCACTTTAACTAATCTCCTGGATTTGTGCTCCGTATTTTCAGAAATTTCCCAATACAGATCAGGATAAGTCGCTGGCTTTTTACACCATGAGAGAATTTAAACTAACCAATTGAGAATAATTTTTATTTAGAATTTAATCCAAATTTTTTTTCCCTGCTAGCATCGGACCAACTAAATGTAATTGAAAAATTAAAACTTTATAGTATGTTGTGACATTCCTCATCACTATTAAGGATGAGCCTAAGAAAATTTTGGTTCTCCTCACTAAATAGACATGTTTTCAAAGTCAAAAAACAAAAACGTGACCAGCTATGCTTTCAAAGTAAAAAAAATGTCTATTTAGAATTTACATCCAATAGGAGTGTGTATTAATCAATTTTAACCGATTAACCGAACCGTTCCGATCAATATTTTTATAATGGTTTGGTTATTGTGATTAAATCTGTTTTTTCGGTTAAGATTTTTAACTTTTTCGATTTTTCGGTTTGGTTAAGGTTATGAGATTTGTATAACCGAACCGACCAATTAACCGATTACAAATCATAATTTGACTTTATATATATTTTTAATTAAAATTTTTACCTTATGCCTCTACTGAGTGTAGTTATAGACTGCTTTTTGATGAATTTAAATTTGTCTTCTATTATTAAATAAATATATGTTTGTCTTTTTGATGAATTTAAATTTGTATTAATGTGTTAAAGTGGATTGTTATTTGTGAAGATTCTTAACTGGCTAATAACCGAATTAACCAAAACCGATCGAAAAATAATGGTTAAGTTAGTTAATGGTTATGTGTCATCATATGGTTAAATCGGTTAAATATTTACTTAACCAAATAATTTCGGTTCGGTTAAAAAATCAAAGATTAACCGACCGATCCACACCCCTAACAAGTAACATCCAATACTTCATTCTTTTCTTTGCCATTTTGGATTGCATAATGAAGTGAACAAAACTTGTGAAATTCCCAAAGAATTAAAGCAAAAGACTACTGCATATTCTTTGTTATTGGGCAAAGCTTTTGGTTCCATATGCTACAATTGAGAGACATGTTGCATGTATTTAGGCTTTGCTTTTTTATAATTTATAACTTATATGCATTCTCCACAAGCATCAGATGCACCAATTAAACTCCAATGACAGCTTTGTGACACAATCATAGATGCCAATTCTTTATGTGCCCAATATCTCTAGCAGCAAGCATTGTAGCACACACTTTTGAGCCATTAACAGTTAATAGTATCAATCTTTTTGCTGAATTAGGCTCCTAGTTTAGTAGCTTACTTGCTAGTCATTCTCATTCTATTAGCAAAAGCTTCATGGGGACCAATACATTAGATGGGGTCTTATATACACCTCTGAACATGCCTATTCTTTCAATCATGAAGCTATGTATTTCAAGCCAATTGCAGGTAACTTAACGCGAAATTTGTAGCTATAATCTGTATGGTCCAGTTTGTTCGCGAAAAAATAGGCTTAGGGCGATAAGTTAGTCACATGTCAACCAGTTAGATAGGGAGACATAGACAAGTTGTGCTAGCAGAAATGCCAAAATTTTGATAGCATTGATTTTGTGTTTTTGTGTTTTTTTCTTATCTGTTTCTTTTTGTCTTCCATGTTGGATTTTCTTGATCTTCATATTCACAAGCACAATCAAGATTATAGCCTTTATGATGTTTGTGGGGGACCAAAATCCTTATACATGCTACTTGTTGCTGCTATTGATTCTTTAGTCACTGTATAACTTAATAACAGGTCACAGTAGCCATGTCATTATAGTGCTTGCAGCCAAAATATTACATGGAGATTAGCTAGAGAGATTGCAAGCTTGAGGATGTAAGCTTTCGCGATAATGTCCTAAGAAGTATATGAACCACAGGAAAAGATAAGAGGGGATTAACTAGATATTTGAGATCTTTCTGCAAGTGTTTGATAACAATGTTGTCATAAAACGAAGAGCCGAAATGAACCTTAATTACTTTGGTAGGTTTGCTTGGAATGATTTGCAGACATGTTGAAACAAACAGACCATGAGACTGTGACATTGTTGTGTGCCGTGTGTCGGATAACTTTGGCCTAATGTCATGTTCTGTTAATTCCTCTCTGTTTCAGAATGTCTTGAGTACTGAGTGTATTCATTGCACATAATGAGGCAAGGTCTATATCAATGAGTTGGTTTGGTTTTTGTTATTTTGAATGAAATGAACCTATATGAGACATATTAAAGGCGTCAAGATGTGTAGCCATCGCAGCCTTGCATTTCGGATTGCATTTACTGCATCGAACACATACTAGTTTTTCGGTGCTGCTGCTTTTGTGAACAGGCCACATACAATTGCCTAGATGCTAGATAAGGAAACTGTGACATTCTACTGCTGTGTCACTCTTATCATCCCATGAACCATTTTTGGCGGCGTAAACAGGTCATTGAGCAAATGGATGCATGTTCTTGCCCCCATGTTTGAAATTAGTTCATGAATCACAATTTGACAGTGTGTGAAGAAACATTAGGCACAAGTACAGATATTGCAGCATCTAATTTCCACATTAATTGGCATGGTATGGTCCAAATAGATTGTGGGGGACTGGGAACCAAGGATCCATTTTGTTGATTGCTTGGGCCTGGAAAATAACATGATCAAATTGTCTGATCCTGTTGCACTTTTTTGCCTTTCGAGTTGTCATTTCTTGGCTCTTTGATTCTATATCAGTACATGTAACCGATACAACATTGTTCGCGTAAAACAATAACGACAGAAAAGGCTTCCGAATTCATATGAAATACGTCAGATAAATCTAAGACAGAGCTAGATTAGGATTACATAAATGATCAAGTGGTCACATATGGTGTGAAAGGAACAGATGATTATGTTAGATTCAGAAGTGTTTAGAACATAAACAGCATCAATGGGTTTGCATCTATTCTTTTCTAGTCCAGTTACCAAATTCTAAATTGCTGCATAAACTTAAATCAGCTAGTTACAGAGAAACTCACATGATTAAGTAGCAAAAGAACTTTAGCTATATTTTAAGCTATAAATTTTATTAGCAAAACCACAGATCGCCATCTGATATACAACCCATCAAGATAAGTATTTTATAACTCATATACCAATTTTTAATACATTACTCCATCCTTGTCGCTTAAATCTTCATATCATCTTGAACTACGGTCACCGGAACTCTGAAGATTCCTCAAAGACGTGTTCCTCACATGTTGGAATAATGAAGATTCGGAGAATGGCAAGCATTTAAACTTAGCCTGATGTTTGTTGGAGATCACTGGGACTCGGAGCTCTATTAACTGTCGTTGCTGGACTGATTTTCACAAGCTTCTAAATCTTCATCTGGATATGAAAATTTCAAGAAGTTTTCAATGTCTCTCTGATCTGTGCTTCCATTTCTGCGATGCAACCACTTCAAGTGATGGTGATGTTTAGGCCTTCTCTTACTAATGGCAATAGCCGTGTCATTAAGGAAGAGGTCTCGGAACACAAAGGCACGCACTATAGTAGTTACAAGCAAGGCTGTTACTGTTAGCGTGGAAACCAAAGAGAGTATTACCGCAAGAGCTCGGGTTACTATAGTGGTGACTTCATTTGAGTATCTAATTGTAGCAATGGCAGCACCAGTCATCGGAAAAGTGTATGCCCACCAAGCCAATGAGAACCTGAAAAGTTCAAGAAAAGAATAAACATCACAAGACTGAACCACAAGTATGAGAGTAGACAAAATACAAAGGCAATATTCATGACATCTTACTTGAATCCTCGGAAAAAGTTAATTCGAACAGCCTGCAAAATCACAAAAAAATAAAAATGGCAGCAAAGGTTTAGATATTAATCCTGTTTGAAGGTAATAAAGATAAATGCTTTAAAGTATCTAAATGATAGGATACTAACCAGTGAGAAATAAAGGAACAAAGCAATGAAGTAGGCAATCCGCGATCCATAATCAAAAGAGCCTTGCATTCTTGCCCATGCCATTGAAGCAACACTGGGAGCGGCAACAAACAAGAAGAACACAGGATGAAGTTCCTTTGGGAGTGTTTCGTTTGTTGGAAGTCTCTGGTAGAGAGTTACAAAGAGGACTGTGTAGTGAGCCAAGCCAATAGCAAAGAAGAATATGGGCCCTTCTTTTAACCCCATTGTAGCACCCAGCAATGCCCCAACAAAATTCCCAACAACTGCTAGATGGTTTGAGGGATTTGCCACTTTCGAAAGCCTCCTTTGACCTCCAGACATCCATTGTCCATAGAGCTTAAGCTCGAAACAGAATAGTGGAGTCATGAGAACATACCAAAGCCATTCAGGTAACTTTTCATGAATCGAAGGTGGCACGCCAAGAGCTAAAAACAGTAATGCTACCCAAGGGGCAAAGAAGAAGTTGACTCGAATTGGATGATAATACTCACGGCGAACTGCTTCAAAGTATAGGATTACTTTCATAAGGTAGACTGAAGCAATAATGATAACAAGAAGAACCGAAATGAACCACAGGACGGTATTTATTTCTGGGATTACGTGGAGAAACTTCGTGGAGGAAGAGGTGGCTATGGTTTTCCACAAAATTGCTTGGCTGCTAACACCAAGACAGATACCAAACGAAGAGATGGGAAATCGGAGAAGAAATGGCCAAGTCTTGTCACCAGGAAGCACCATCTCCTCTGAAGGCTGTATAAATAAAAATTGTTATGATATGATCAGTTTTAAACCAACAAAATTTGTTAAGGACAGCTATAATATGAACTAAAATTCATTGGCATATAAACTCATACTCTAAGGGTGTCCAATTCAGGCCCTTGCAATGCATCAAAGTATCGGTCCACAGGTAAACTACTTTCCCTTTCTGCTTTCTTTTCTTCTTTCTTCTTGCTAGTGTTATTTTCAGGTCCAGTTTCCTTTGGCCTTCCACGAAGATTTGTTAGCTGCCTCTCAAGTCTCCCAGAAAATGTTTTGAAAGAATCAAATCTGTTATCCCTAAATCTGGCTATACTTGGATGGTGGGTAATGGTTGGTTGGTTAACTGCCTCCTGGAATACAAACCCTTTAGGCATTGGCTGGGAATGACTCTTCGCAGATTTTGGAATAGCAGAAGAATCCGGAACCCCCTTGAGATCAAAAAGAACTCTTTTCGGGTTCTTCATTTCAACTTCCCTAGGAGAGGATGGCATGCTTATAGAATTGACCCTCTTATGATTGCTGCAGTGAGGCTCTCCATTCAGTCCTTGACCATCAGCAGTTTCAATTACCTGTCGCAGATGCATCGGAATATATTACTTCTGTAACAAGAATAGACATTAATTTTTTTTCCAGAAGGCACAGCATATGAAAGTACACTCACCACAGCCAGTGGACATAAAGGCTCAGAAACATATTTTTTACCGCGATTATTCAAGTTTCCATTGCCTTTAACACTATCAAAACCCTCTAAATCATTTGAAGATATATACTTGATGAGTGATGGAAGTTCTTCGGATGAATTCTGTTTCGCAGAATCCATGCTCTCGCTGATCTCCATTACCATATCAAAACCCCTGAGGGACATAACAGCTCAGTTACATTAAACTCTCATCATATACAACTAAGCATTAACTGATACAGGCTTACAAATTCAATCAACTGAAATTTTTTCCCTATTTAGTGTTATTAGTCTCTAAATAAAGACACCACTAAATTTGCTTCAAGAAAAACAGGCAAGCAGGGCCACTGAAGTTCAATTATACATCTCATGTTGGTGAACAGGAGAATTCTTTAACTTATATCAAGAACAATGTGACATAACAGAATCATTCGTATTATGCTCCATTTCACTACACCAGATCTAAAATCTAAGGAAACAAGCACTTCAAATGTTCAATTCAATCCAAATCGATACACGAATCAATGTTCATATTCATTTCTCTAGAGCATTGTGCATTGATCAGTTTCAAATTTCAATATCTAACATTATGACTATGCAATGTGATACAAAATTAAAATCAACAGAAACACAAGACTGTAAATTATTTACAGTAATTATGCAAATACTGTCTAAAAGTTCAATGCCCTTCATAATTTCAAGATACCAAGCCTACAAAAATTCTACAAAAAATAAAAAATAAAAAAATGATCTCACACCATTTTTAACAAAGAACACAAAAAACAATTACTATAAAAAGCTCACCAATTATAAACTCCAAAATATCTCAGCTCCTTGGAGATATAAGCAAACTCTTGTAATAATATTACTCAACACAAGCAGTTTTAATAAACCCAGAAACAGATTTTTTTTTTTTTCTGGGTTCTTGGATTCTCTATTTTTGAACAGATGAGTTTGAAGAAACTCAGAAGGTGACCATTTATAGGAAGAACTAAAAGCTATATGGACCAAGAAACAAGTAAGCACAACTAACACACGTCTTCACAGCTACAGCTTAAAGAAAGCAAAGCAAAAGCAGAATTAATTTTTCGAAAGTGGGCCACATTCTTGCAGAAATATATTTATAAATATATAAAAATTATGTGAAATTGAAAATGAAACATCCATGCAAAAGACAAAACAGCTTAAAATTAAATTTAACTAAGACTGTAATGCTATCATCACCACCATATCAGATAAATACATTCTGTAAATTGATTTAGAATACTTGAAAATGACTCAAAAATTTTGCATGGTACATGAAAATGGTAATTTTGATCAAGAAAGATTTCAAAAAAATAAAAATAAAAATGATAAAGATATGAATAACACTGAATCTTTTTTTTTTTTTTATATTTGGCTTGCTTTCTAAAAACAGCTGTTATAAACTAGAATACAGTTCAGAGTTGTCATATTTAGTCTCATAAAAAAATAGTAAAAATTACCTCTTCATTTAAAAAAAAAAAAAAAAAAAGTCAATAAGTTCTTATAATTGTGCTTGGAGTTTATTATATATTTTAGGACATTTCTAGGGGATATTTTTTGTGATATTTTAGTGGTATTTTTATTTCAAGCAGTGTATATTTTGAAGAGATACTAGAATATATAATTGTTTTTTTTTTTTTTTGGAAACGTTGGAAACCCCGCCACCAAACCACCCATTCTGGGCCGCGGCGCAGGTAAAACCACCGGCTGTCCCAGGCTCTTACAAGAAGTGCACCCCCTGGATTCGAACCCAGAACCTCAAGGTGAGATCCTGGACCCTACACCACCAAGCCACACACCCCTTGGGGAATATATAACTGTTTGAAACAGAAATATCACTACAATGTCATAAAAAAAATATTCCCCTAAAATTATTGTATTTTTTAATATATATTTTTCTCTGTTAAATGTAACTGTTTGTAGGACTAGGTATCGGATCTGTTCAAATCGTGTTTGGTTCGTTTGTCAAATTTCGGATCGAATCGGATAAATTTGATAACTATTGGATCGAATCAGATTTTATCCGATTTGATAACAAATCTGAATCCGACAGAAAATCCGATTTGATAACGGATTCGAATCTGATAGAGAATCTGATTTGATAATAAATCCGATAGTAGATTAGATTTGATAACAAATCTGATTCGATAACGGATCCGATTCGAAAAATTGAATTGAAAATTTGTAAATTCATAACAATTTTATCGAATCAGATCGGATAACTTAAAATTCAAATCAATTTTATCAAATTGAATCCGTTATCGAATCGGATCCGTTATCAAATCAAATCCACTATCGAATTCATTATCAAATCGGATGCTCTATCATATTTGGATCTGTTATCAAATCAAATTTATCTGATTTGTTAAGATATCAAATCGGATCGAATAAATCCGATTCGATTCGATAGTTATCGGATCAAATCCAATCCGATAAGGACTCAAAATCTGATCGAACCAAATAAATCAACTCATATCGATAATGCCCACCCCTAACCGTTTGATATAATTTTGGGATTTTGGAGATGATAATTGGACATGGATGAAGGCTCAGGATTATTTTTCTCCTTAAAATATAATATCGTGACTAAATTCATAAAATGAAAAGCACAGTCTATGGTCTAATAATAGGGATGGCGAAAAACCCTGAGATTTAGAATTTTTATTGTTCGATATGAATTCAAGATTTTTTGAATTTTAATTAAGATTAAAGATAATTTATTATCTCAATTCAAAAATTAATATGAGATTTATGATAATTTTTCGCATCAAATTCATAATTAGATAAGATCGGAAATCACAAATCTTGAATTCTCTCAATCGATTGTCATCCTTACTGCTAAGCATATAGCTCGAAAATATGTCAGTGAAGATCATATATACCCTACTTATAAGTATTTAGGAGCTGTGGCACAAATAAGATTTTGGTACCATAACGTAAAGTAACCAAACTTAATGGAACAAATAAATTTTAAAAAAAAATTACTTAAAAGAGAGTTAAATTTTAATACAATCCTTTATTTTCTCCGAAATTATTTTTCACTTCAAAATTCAGGTTTTAACATCATTTCGATCCTGTTTTGAAGGGCGAACATTGAATCCCTATAAAAACTCGAACCCTTGCCCTCAACATCATTGTTCGAAGGCTTAAAGATAAATGCTAAGTAATTTTCATAAATAATTATTGGCTTATATCATGCCCTTCACATAAAATAATTTTTTTAAAGAAAAAACAACCCCACCAACTAATTATAAAAACTAAAAATTGAAAATGGCGACCACAAAAGAAAGCGACATTTCCATTATTTTAGCCAACACATATATATATATTTTTTTTCCTTGTTCGGAGGTTGACTTGAAAAATTCTGTTTAAACAAGAAAACATAAATACATAAACTCGGGCACGATTTCGGTACTTCGGAACCGAAACCGAACCGGAATTGAATCGAATGATTCCCACCCTAGCCGAATCGTTGGAACCGTTCGGTTCTACTATTAAAATTTAAAATAATTTTAAGTTTTAAATTTAATTTAATAAAATTCAAATAAATAAATAAATAATTATTATAAAATTATAAATTTCTTTAAAATTTAATTTCCATTGTTTTAAAAAAAAACATATTTGAACCGGAACCGTCCGGTTCGGTTCTCAGTTCCCAGATCCACAAATCCGGTTCGATTTCGGTTTCATAAGAATGAAACCGAAAATCGACCGGTTCAGAACCAAATCGGATTGATGGCCAGTTCTATAAATACATGCATGGCTCAAGACAAATTTTAGTTGGTGAGTTCTTAAAATTTTAAATGGGTGATTAATAATAGACAAGACAGGCTGGTGCAGTCAAAAAAAATTTGATACATAAAGAAACTATGGCTTATGTATCAAATTTTCAACATCAATTTGTTTTCCCTTTTTTGTATAATAAACAAAGAAACTATGACTTGAATTGAAAACTTTATATATTTGATGGAATTCACACAGTAGTCACCAATTCCTACTTTCATACCAGTTCTTAAAAATAAAAATAAAAATAAAAAAATAAAAACAAATTTCAAACCCATTACACCAACTATGGCTTGGTAGATGGTAGTGGTTAATTAAAAATATTGGCTTACCAAATACGGCTTACAAGTGATAAACATGATCACTCATTATATATATATATATATATTTATTTATTTATTTATTTATATTTATATTTATTTATAATAAAAAAAAAATTTCACGATCCCCCAAAAATTACAAAAATAAAAATAAAAATTTCGACCCCCTCATCACTCATGTTGGGTGTGCCCCATATATAACATATTTAGGGATACATTTAATTAATTTAGGTTTGGTTAAATTAAGTGAAACTCTCATAATATTTTAAAACTAAATGAAACCCCCACATGAGATTTTGCTATAAATATTTCGATTCTTATTATAAAACACGAGATAATGATGAAAATCATGATATCTCGTCCTGAACTGGTCTCATCGCAGCCCATCTCGATTGTGATTTGAAACAAAAAAAAAAATCTTCAAATCACAATTGATTTTTTGACTTGGGATAAAAAAATTTATCCCAAATGATTAGAAATCCGGCCAGGGATCCTAGATCACAATTAAGATTAAGAATTTTTTTATTTTAAAATTTAAAATTTGTAAACATAAAAGGGCTTAGCTTAATTTCACCCAACATCATAAGAATTTCACTCATTTTCTCTTTAAATTGATATATAGAGAGAGAGAAATTACAATAGTATTTGAGGCATATTCCAGCGTCAGTTTCGGGGAGCCAGTAATAAGTCAAACCTATTATTATATAGACAAATTAGTTTTGATTGAACATAAGGCTTGATAAACATGTGTACAAGCCCTAGTCCCCACTGACAGCTAGATAATTTAATAGATTAATTATTTTTTATAATCTACACGTAAGAAGTTACATATATTATGATAAAATCCAACTTGATCCCAGCTGTAGAGTTAGAGTAAGAGAATGTCTTTCTATGTGTTACCTTGAATTTTCCGGGGAAAAGGGAAAGAAAATGAAAGAAACGCAAGTTCATGTGTGCCGTAAGAAATTCTCTTAATATTTATAAGTGAAGTGTATGAGAGATATGTCCATTAAGTAGTACCTTATGGGAAAGACACAAGTTAAAGGGACATATCATCTCAATTGAAAGAACATAATTCTAGGTATTAAAGGGCATTAGAGAGGGATATGACCTTTACGAGGGTTGTAACCTAAACCAAATGATACCCACAAAGGCATCATTCCATGCCTATAAAAAGAGGGTCTTGGGTTCATTTTCATCAATCCAAAAAATTTCATAACTCATTCATTGTTAGGAGAGTCATTTCTAGAGAGAGTTTTCACCATTTTTGTCCTTATTCAAGTTCTTGGAGAAATGAGTGTCTCTACTATAAGAAACAACCAAGTAATCCTGGTAGAACGTTAGCCACAAAGAATCCGTAGAGCACCGAGGTGGGGATAATAAGTTCTTAAGGACAGATGCATCTCGACTTGGTCTTGAGTTTCCATCTTCTTCAACAAATTTTCAGTTTTTTCTAAGTTTTTATGTTTATGGTATTTTGATTGCATGATAGTGAAAATTGATTGTATAATGCATGTCTAAATTGACTAATAACACATTATGAACAATAATCTTAAGAATTTATTATTTTCTATGTGTTGTTAACTTTGTTTTTGCATGTTTTAATATTCATCTTCCTGGAAAATGTGTTTTGTACATGAAAACTACGCAAGAACGTTCGAACGCCCGACGAACGTATAAGGAAAAACCCTATAATTTGTAGTTCGAACCCGTCTTCAAACGTCGCTCGAGAAGGCATTCCACTGGAAATGTTCGTTCAAACGCGTATTCAAACACTACATGATTGTGAATTTTTTGGAAATGTTCGTTCGAACGCGTATTCAAACACTACATGAATGTGAACTTTTTGGAAAGTTTTATTCGAACGGCTGAACGAACGTGGCATTAACACAAATCAATCCTGAAATTTTTTAGATTTAAAATAATTACATAAACTTAGATCAATCTATTAATTTCATACAACTTATATTATATATCTTGATAATTTTCATATGATATACATGTTATAGCTATGAAATTTGGTAGTATAGAATATATGTAGTAATATTAACTTAGTAAAATCATATATTGAATTTTTTAAACTTTGTAGTATAGGTTTAAATTAATATTAGGGTATTCAATTATCACAAGCATACACCTAATCTATAAAGTGATAAAGTTGAAACTTATTTGTTGATTGTTTGCTGCATACTTGGTTGAGAGTTAAAAGTGTAGTTATACACAAATAATTTCATCCAAGCTTGATTGAATTCATATATATATATACACACATATATTAAAAGATTATTATACTTGTGACTTGAAGTGTAACACTAAAATTGAACGCCTAAGATATTCTATTGAGAAAGTGATAAGGAAATTTTATCAACAAGGCGATAAAAGCCATTGGGTAGGGATTTAAGTGGTTACGTCGGACCTCTCTCGTCCTCTGGGAATTTTCCTTTATTTACCTATCATAATAAACCTTAGTCATAAATTCGAGGACTTGTGTTATTTGGTATTACTGCCCAAGATAACATCAAGTGGACTTTTAATGTAACACATAAACAAGATATTATAGTTGATCGTTGTGTGATTTATCTTTTTCTATACTTATTGATTACTGTTTCATTTCTAGTTATACATGGCTAGTGGAAATATCACAGTATCGGTAGCTCATTGAGAGAAATCAGATAAGTTTGGTGGAGCAAACTTCAAACAGTGACAAAGTAAAATATTTTTTTACCTGACAACACTGCAGTTGGTTAAGTATCTCAAGGAAGATCCTCTGGGTCATGTGGAGAGAGAAATGAAAATAGCCAAGCAACTACGAATTGAGACCTGGTCGCAAGACTAAGAGTGGCAATGGGCCAGGTCGGGCCCAGACTTTGATAAGCCCGGCCCGAGCCCGATAATTATTATTTTGGCCCGGGCCCGGAAAAGCCTAGCCCGACTCAGGTCGGGCTTTATCCGGGAAATTACCCCTCGAATAAAACTCACTCAGCAATCATTTTTTTTGGTTAATAGAGAACCAAAGCAAACTTAATAAGTAGATGGATAAATCACATAGTTTACATGGTTTGGCAGAGAGTAACTCCTACCTATGTCCACGAGAGAAGACCGACCCGAGATACAAATGAGGAAATGAACTCAAAAAATGATTAAACACCTCGGGTCTTACACAAGCTTGATATAATTCTCTCAAAATGGTTAGGTAACTTACCAGCTTTCTCTATCTAACTCTAGTTCTTGAGTTCTCATTTTTCTAGTTGTGAGATACGAATTTGCTAACCAAAAATTACCAACCTTGAATCTGAGACTTCAACCACTTTATATAGGCTTTCAAATGTACTATTTCACTGCCACTGACGTCATCTCATGTCACTCTACCATCATTGCAGTCATAACTTTCCTCAACCACCTTCCAGCTGGTCAATCAGATCAGTCTATTTCTCTGCAACCGCACCGGCCTATGACAGTCTCTGGCAGCTCTACTTTACCACTATTCTACCACTGCACCAGCTTATGGCAGCTGGCATGAGCTATTTCGAATGAAAATTGTTGCTTTCTCATAATTATCATTAGCCTTTTAGAAACATATCATCTCAGTTAAGGCATATATCACACGACCTGAGCACTGATCAACCTGTAATCTCATCTTTGTTCCTCGAGTTGGAATACCAAGGCATATGATTTGTAATTCAAAATTATGATGATTTGTAACTCGAAATCTCGAGGAAAATCATCCATATTGGGTTTATTTTTTGACAGTCAGAAATAAATTATTTAAGTCAAAGTGTATATAAAAAATGTTTTATCTGTAGTTATTTATTTCTACAAGAATATTGAAAGTGCCTTGGGTATTTTCGGTTTATTGCCCAATTTTTATTAGTTTTTTTTTTTTTTATCACATATTGACTTTTTAACGATTTTTATACATCCAAACCTATATCATACTTCACCCACAAACATAAATCAAGCTTCCACATGTAAGTGAATTTTATTGATCTTTTAACCTCTTGCTTCCTTTACAAGACTCAAATCTTTTTTTGAAAATGTTGGAAATCTCGCCGTCAAATCACCTGATCCGAGCTTAAGTGGGGCATGTAAAACTCTCGGCTGTCTAAAGTTCTTATAAGAAATATATCGTTTGTACTCGAACTCAGGACCTGACAATAAAATTTTAAGCCTTTTGCCACTAAGTCACACCCCTTGAGGGTAAACTTATTTTTAAATTAAAGTGTTATATATTAATATTTTGAAGATGTTGGAAAAGCCTAATTTTTGTCACTTTGAATTGACATTTTTATTATATTTTTCCATACTCGAATATTAAAACACTTTTTTTTTTTTGGAAACTCCAATGCAAAACTACTCAATCCAGACTTAAGTGGAGCAGACAAAATCCCCGACTATCCCAGATTCTTACAAAAAATACATTTCATGAACTCGAACTCAGGACCTGACGAACATATCTTTGATCATTTACCACCAAGTTATAACAATTGCCACTCAATTCAACTAAGCTATTTCCTTATATATATGATTTTGTGTGTGTGTGTATATATATAAACTTTTTCACGATTAATCGAAAGATACAAATAACGAAAATTGAATAAAATGAATGCAATACATTCATAAAATGTATTCATGTTTAAAAAAAAAAAAAAATCTCCTACTCTTCATGTTGCCTATAACTGTTTCTTTAACTTTTAAAAAAAAAAATCATTTTTTTAAAAAATTTAATTTTGAAGCTACCACAAAAATAGCAAAGGGATTCTTTTCTTTTCAGTCCCAAGCATATTCTAATTCCACTTGACAAAATTCCAGCAATAGCAGATCACCCAAAATGAGTAACAGTCTTTGCAATCTTTAATGAAATTGAATTGGTTTGTTGAATTGGATGCATGCCATATGAATATGTGAAAGATATTTGAAATCAAAATATTGCACTTAGAAAATTGTTATTTATGTTAGAGATTCCCTTTTTACTCTTATTTTAAACAAGGGTAGGAAAAGTTCAATTGATTTTTTTTTTCTGCCCTACCTCCTCAGATTTCAATTCATGTGACTAAATTAAATAAAATTATTCAAAAATTACTAGGTCAAATTCACAAGGCAAAGATTAAAATTTTCTGATTGCATTGGAACAAAATTCCAACATATCCACTAATAAAAATTAAATAAAAAAATTCTTCCACTATGTGAGGTCGATTTCATGAATCTTTTAACGTTATTATACTCTATCGGAAATCATTGATTCACTAAACTCCATAAAACCTTAATCTCTTTTTATGATTTTTGTCTATATTAACTTAGGTCATGCTCTTCCCCACTTCACATATGACAACACTATTTGCTCTTTTTTCCTATCGGATCACTTAAAAATTTAGAGTTTGATTTTCTTATCATCTCATCAATCATTGCTACACTCAATTTCCTCCCCTTAGTATTAACATGGCAAAAAAATCCCTATGAATGCGATAGATATTTGAAACATATCTTAATGAGTGAGTGTTGATGCGTGCATGCTCTCAGTCTTTGCAATTTTAATATGGCAAAAAAATCCCTAGGAAGTGGTTATTGATCAATTGGATGCCCACCATTGAACGTGAAAAATATTTGAAAACATATATAATTTTCTTTTCCTACTACAAAAACTGGTGCTATAATGAGCTATAAATGGAAAAACTATTGCACAACTCTCGCTATATCTTCTTTATATAAGGACCACTATAAGCATCTAATTGATTTTCTCAATTGTCCATTCATTGCCTCTTTTTTAAGTTTTACTTGTGGTTTAAGATTATTTCAATTTTTTTTTTTTTTTTTTTGCAAATATTGAGTCATTGATATTTAGATGACTTGACATTAATAGCTAAGTTGAAATACACATACCGTTCATTTATCTTAATTGCTAACTTGACTTAAATTCATTAAAATCTATGTTGACGGCTGATTTTCGTCTCATGGACAATAGTGGAATATTGTCTCCGGGATTTAACCTTCCTTCAGCAGTGAATTTGTTTGGTTAAGAGGGAACCAAAAGCAAACTTCGGTAGAGGGAGAAGAGCATGCAGATTTACACAAGAAGTTAACGTGGTTCGGCGGATCGAGTCCAGCCTACTCCACGGACACAAAATGGATGGCGTTTTACTATTATAATACGCTCGAGCCGACCTATTTGTGGTCGGTCTGTGTGGGAACCGAGCTGTTTTACAAATGGAATTATAAAACCCTCTCAAATCTCACTCCTTTTTTTGTGGCTCCCTGCGTGTGTGTATGTGTATACGTCGCTTTCTTCTTTTTTTTTTCTCCTGTCATTTTCTTTTCTTTTTCCTTTTCTTTTCTTTTTTTCTTTACAAAAAAGACTTCTTCTTATATATATACTAAGTTTGAAGCGGTAAAGATGAGGCGGTTGCTGTTCCCAATTCTGCAGAGTCTTCCACGTGAACCTGCTTCATTTATTAAGCTCTCTGCCCTAGATCTGCTCTTGTCGAAAGTGAACCTGCTCTCTGACATCCCATCACATCAATATAACTCTTCACTGCCACATGCATTTAATAATGATGACAGATTGGTGGGTGCTCCTGGGAAGTGACATGGTAAAGTGAAATTATGATCTCGAGACTTCTGTCGGTTGCCAAGTGGTCGGCCTAATCATCTGTCGAATCATTCGAACCATTCTTGTCCTGTCTTGAACTGTCCGAGCCCCTCGACTTATTAGGAAGGGAGCAGAGTAGGCCCGAACTGAGCTGACGAGCTAATGTGGTCGGTTTATGGAAAGTTGCGTCGAAGCACATGCTATGGTCGGTCTAAACTGGGGGATTGTGTCTGGGCTTCTGCCGAGCCGAGAAGTGTTTAACACTTCCTAAATACCAACCAAGGAAAATTCCACCCATGCCTCTGGCTCACACTGCTTGATTTATATGCTGATTTCTACCACCAACATCTATCATCTAGTTCTTGGTATCAACGAGTTTGTGAGTTGATGCCGAGAACTATTATAAAACGGTGTGTTGTTGCCCTGCTGGTGGTACCAGATTATCTATCTGCCAATAATCCTGCCACTATTCTCAGTTCTGCCGCATCCATGTTTCCAGTTACTTGAGAAGTCTGTTGTTTGAATTTCATGTTTCTGTTCTTCAAAGAATATGTATATGAAACTAGAGGATCTCTTCTGCCGAGCCTGCAACCTTGCCCTTCTTCTGGTCGCCCTGTCTGGTAACTTCATATGACTTCTTTTCTTCCCTCCCTTGATTGCTCATCTAAATCTGGATGTGAGGAGGGATTCTTAAGTCCGACCACCCTTGAATCTGGCCATGAGACGGATATTTTGCTTCTAAGCTGATGACAGGTCCATTTGATGGAGCGTAATCAGACTTCATGCTGAGAGGAAATATCCGGTTTACATGAGAATGTTACATCCCTTAGTCCACATAATCAGACTCGGTGGGAATCACCACAAACCCGAGCTGAGCAAAATACTTAGACCTGAGGGAATGATACATCCTCAATTGAAGAATCAGACTCGGTGGGAATCACCTCAAACCCGAGCTGAGCAAAATATTTAGACCTGAGGGAATGATACATCCCCAGTTGAAGAATCAGACTCGGTGGGAATCACCCCAAACCCGAGCTGAGCAAAGTACTTAAGGTCTTCAATGGAACAAATTCGACCCAAAACCGAATAATTACATGATCTCGGCGGAACGAAATCCAGCCCCGAGCCGAAGAGCAGCACAATCTCGATGGATCGAAATCCAGCCCCGAGCCGAACAGTAGCACAATCTCGGCGGAACGAAATCCAGCCCCGAGCCGAACAGTAGCACAATCTCGGCGGAACGAAATCCAGCCCCGAGCCGAACAGTAGCACAATCTCGGCGGAACGAAATCCAGCCCCGAGCCGAATAACAGCACAATCTCGGCGGAATGAAATCCAGCCCCGAGCCGAATAACAGCACAATCTCGGCGGAATGAAATTCAGCCCCGAGCCGAATAACCGTCAAGACTTACATGTAAGGGAAATAAATCAACCTTCGAGACTCTACTGATTCTGGTGCGGGCGTCCCCTTACCAGACCAGCGAAAAAATAAAAACAAAGTTTTTAGAATGAAATTTGTAAAAGGTGGGGGTGACTTAGCACATACCCAAAACGAGAAATTTCACAAGTGTAAATAACAACACGGATGTCTCGAGGCAGCGTCCTGCCCGAGGTCTCCAAAATATAATTCCCAATCTCTCAACGGCCTCGACGGAACAAATGCAGCCCCGAGCCGACACCATGAAGTCTCGGCGGAACGAATCCAGCCCCGAGCCGATGGCACATAGAGGCCTCGGCGGGACAAATCCAGCCCCGAGCCTAGACACCATGAATCCTCGGCGGAACGAATCCAGCCCCGAGCCGATGGCACACAGAGGCCTCGGCGGGACAAATCCAGCCCCGAGCCTAGACATAGATGCAAGTCATGGGGTAGTTATGCTCCGACCTCGGGAGTCTGATCCTGCCACGAGGGGTTCACGCGCTCCCTCATCCACTTCATCCCTTGAAGTAACTCCCACTCAAAATGAAAAGAGCCAGGCCGACACGCTTTACCCGGGGGTTTGATAATGACATCAGTGTTTGGCGTGCCACGAGTTTGGTGCCCTTTTCTGACCTCAAATCATTACTTTCGCATCGAGCATGTCAAAAAATTAATGAAAACAACTTTCACGTTTAATTAACAAACAAGCGAGATGTGCAAGTTTCTAAAAAAAATGAGAGTTTTATTCATATTTAAAGGACATACTGCCCTTCTTACAACTCTTTGCGGGACATTTTAAGAGATGCTTTTACATTTATTTTCTTCAGTCTTCTGCTTCGCGGTCCAACCGCATCTTTTGATCCGAGCTCCGAAAACTCCCGATGCATATGCCAGAGTTGTAAACTTCACACTCAAGTTGGCTCCTGCATCAGGCGCTCCTTCGGGATCCTTCGATCTGAACTTGATCCCAAGGTTTCCAAGCTGGATCACAGGGTCAGCCGAACCATGCACTCCGTCGGTGATCCTTCAACAATGCATTTCCCCGGTGCCTGGTACCTCCCGATCGACCATGGGCTTCCGAGTGAGGCCGTCAGTCTTCGTTTTGCGTGGTTTTCCCGAATACTTCTTACCTTCTTTATTCTCGTTCGGGGAAGACCACCACACCAATTGAGAACTAAACCGATGGACGTCCTCCCTCGCCTTTGGCTGACTAGCTCCCTGATCAATCCTCAAGCACAAGTAACTTGCAAAGCTGGCAATCGATAGTTTGGGAAACGCAGTTCCTTCCTACTGAGGAGCTTGGTCAGCTGTCGCCAACGAATGTAACTCATCCCCCTCGTTACATTTCATTCGACAATTCACCCCGGATGGGTGTCCGTTGGCCAATACTTTTACATTTCATTCCATAATTCAAAAAGAAAAGGTTTTTGTCCATACAGACCATTTCTTCCTTCCGTTTCGGCTTGCTTCTTCCCATTAATTTCCCTCTCCATCCATTCTGATGTTGAGCTGCTGGTGAAAACCACCGCTTCCACCTTCCACCATCGTCTTACAACGTGAGCTGCTTCTTGTTCGAATTCCCCACAGACGGCGCCAACTGTTGACGGTTGGTTTTCGTCTCAGGGACAATAGTGGAATATTGTCCTCGGGATTCAATCTTCCTTCAGCAGTGAATTTATTTGGTTATGAGGGAACCAAAAGAAAACTTCGTAGAGGGAGAAGAGCATGCAGATTTACACAAGAAGTTAACGTGGTTCGGCGGATCGAGTCCAGCCTACGTCCACGGGCACAAAATGGATGGCGTTTTAATATTATAATACGCTCGGACTGACCTGTTTGTGATCGGTCTGTATGGGAACCGAGCTGTTTTACAAAGGAAATTATAAAACCCTCTCAAATCTCACTCTTTTTTTGTGGCTCCATGCGTGTGTGTATGTGTGTATACATCTCTTTCTTCTTTTTTTCTCCTGTCCTTTTTCATTTTCTTTTCTTTTTTTCTTTACAAAAAAGACTTCTTCTTATATATATACTAAGTTTGAGGCGGCAAAGATGAGGCGGTTGCTGTTCCCAATTCTGCAGAGTCTTCCACGTGAACCTGCTTCATTTATTAAGCTCTATGCCCTAGGTCCGCTCTTGTCAAAAGTGAACCTGCTCTCTGACATCCCATCATATCAATATAACTCTTCACTGCCACATGCATTTAATAATGATGACAGCTTGGTGGGTGCTTCTGGGAAGTGACATGTGTAAAGGGAAATTATGATCTCGAGACTTCTGTCGGTTGCTAAGTGGTCGGCCTAATCATCTGTCGAATCATTTGAACCATTCCCGTCCTGTCTTGAACTGTCCGAGCCCCTCGACTTATTAGGAAGGGAGCAGAGTAGGCCCGAACCGAGCCGACGAGCTAATGTGGTCGGTTTATGGAAAGTTGTGTCGAAGCACATTCTATGGTCGGTCTAAACTGGGGGATTGTGTCTGGGCTTCTGCCGAGCCGAGAAGTGTTTAACACTTCCTAAATACCTACCAAGGAAAATTCAACCTCTGCCACTGGCTCACACTGCTTGATTTATATGCTGATTTCTACCACCAACAATCTATGTGAAAGTAAAATCTAGAGACGGTCCACATAAACGGCCGTAGTGACGTACGTAGTCATAACATTAATTCCTTATGATAAATTTTGATTATCACAAAAAATATTGAATATTCTTTATTTTAATAAGTGCAAATCAATAGCATTTGAATAACAAACTATTTTTTTTATTAATTTAAAGTACATATTTTACAAATTTTCAGATTGAGTGGGGTCACTATCCTTGCTAGCTTCTAAGTAGCTCCGCTACTATGTGGCTGGCTGGAACCCCATATCTAAAAAGTTTTAATTATTAAGTGTATAATATAAAATTTATATTCTTTATCCAAAGAGATTCTATTTTATAAATTTAACTAGGACCTCTAAAACTGAAAGCAACCGAATATTACCCTAGTGAAATCATTATTATGTCTTCTTTTGAGCATATACTAGAACTATATACATAGAAACCAGCTAGTGCCTAGTGCCGTGTGTTAGCGACATAATCGCATAATGGATTTTGATGATACAACAAGAGTGAATTCTTCGACGCACAAAAGCGAGACAATACAAAAAGATGTCGAAGCATACGATGGTGAAGAGCGAAGAATGTGAAGACTTGTATACATTGAAGATTTTATATGAAGTCTTAACTTAGGGCTCTAATTGTAATATGATTTGAGTATTCAAGTGCTTAAACTCATTAGAAACATGCACATTCACTTAGATGCATTAGGTTCATGTACAAAATGCATTAAAACCTTTATACTTGCATTTTTGGTACAGAGACCGGCATACTGGTGTCCATACCGATGAGATGCTGAGTTGTGCATGCTCACTGGAACCGGCACGGACCCTACCGTCCCATACCGATCACCATACCGGTGAACCTATAGATTTCATGGCTACTGGAACCGGCACACACCAAACCGGTCTCCATACTGGTCTCATACAGGTGAGCATAACGGCTAGTTCCTTCATTGGAACCGGCATGACCTAAACCGGTCATCATGCCAGTTACCATATCGGTCAAGCTCTTCATATTGCACACATATTGGAACCGAAAAGGACGATACTGGTCCCCATACTGGTGACCATACCGGTCTAACGGTTAGTTTCTTCAAACGGTCATATATCCGTTGGAGACCGGTATACCGGTGTCAGAGATCGGCATACCGGTGTCAGAGACCGGCATACCGGTCTCAGAAAGAGCTGTTGGGGCTTGCTTTCATTTTTCTATAAATTGAAGCCCCAATTCATTTTTGCCACACATGAGACATAATACACAACCTTCATATCATCTCATAGAGCAAAAACAAGAGTGTTTATAAACCTTCATAATCATATACACGCATTCATCAAGCTCACACACACTACACCTTCATATACATTTGTAGTGAGCTTAGATCACTTGGGTAACCAACTCACACAATCTTCTTTATCATTGTGAGTGCCCAAGTGTGTTTTATAACTTCTTATACAAAACACTTGCGGTTTGTGAAATCTCATTGTTTGGGTAATTGTAAAGGTTTTCGAGTGAGCCTACGTAAAAAACTCATTGTAAAGGTTTGGAGTGCACCTTGCGTAAAACTCTTGGTTGCGAGTGAGCCACGGAAAAAACTCGGTTCATAGTGAAAAGCTTCAAGCGCGGCTTGGGGGAGTGGACGTATGCATTGTTGGTCGAACCACTATAAATCTCGGTGTTATTTTTCTCTATCCCTTAACTATTTACTTATTGCAAGTTTAATTTATTTATATGCTTATTGTAGACAACAGAAACTGGACGACGCATGCTGTTCTAGGCTCGCGGCACTAGTTGGGAGTACGGAGTAGCCACGGGGGACTAAACCGGAGAATAATGGAGTCGCCACCCGGTGTGAACCGGGAAAATAAGATTTAAGGCCGCACTCACCCCTCGCAAGGGAAGACCTCAAACCGTTGGGTTCGGAATGGTCCCTTACTTATGTCACTTGTAATGAAAGGATTTATGTAATAATTTAATCATGCTTGAGTAACACTCATTTCCAAGGGTATTATGCTTCTATATTCACATGCAAAGCGATAAAACTTACAGTTAAATTTCCATATACAAATCCCATGTCTAAGTTTACATTTAGCATATTTTCACGTTTGTATGCAACCTAATCATATATAATCTATGTCCAAATCCAAGCATGAAAACAAATTAACATTCCAAAGGCATACAACTTCACAAAAGCACAAACAAAGAACATTCTTACAAACATGCATACTAAGAAAATGTATTCAAGTGCATAACAGAAATAGATAACTAAAGAAGTAATGCAAATGCATAAAGTTCAAGGATGTAACTATATGTTAAGATAGACATGTCATAATGTGGTGCAGGAAGACCGTAATCGTTCGCGTTGCGTTCGTAAACGCGTTCGAACGGTGAAGACATAAGGTTCTCGTTCGCGTTGCGTTCGAAAACGCGTTCGAACAGAATGAGACCTGATGCTACAGATGTGTGCGCGTT
>SKCR01008373.1:0-23999 GCA_019454045.1 Zanthoxylum bungeanum | reverse complement strand
TAAATCCAATTTAAATTATATTCAATACTAATTCATATTTAATTCCAAATTAAATAATTACACTTTCAATAGTGCCTTTGAGACTTGGATTCCAAATCCAATCTTTACGGGTCTCAAAGGCCCAATTAGTATCCAATACTATTCAATTAAAGACCAATGGGCTTTTAATTAATTCTTTATGCATGGGCTTTGACAATTATGGGTCAAACCCAAGATCCCGAGGCCCAATTAGGAATCACCCTATGTCAAAAATCAATTTAGGCCCAATTAAAATTTTAAAGGCCCAATTATCATATTTGGACTTTATGGAAATGGTTTTAGGCCCAATTGGATCCAACCAATTATCCTAAACCAAACTTGGCCCAACCAAGCCCATTAAGCCCAAATACAATGAATTAAATTAACTCATTATTCCAAATTACAAATTAATTCAATTCAAGTGTAATTACCATAATTAATTAATTAATCTAATGCTTCCAAAACACTAATTAATTCAATTAATCATGCTCTACATTTCCAATTCATGTCCATCACAAATTGAAGAAAAAAAATTCATTATAACATGCTTATCATCTCACGGCAATGGCAACAAAAATCTTTCGATTTGATTTCAATTCAATTTAAATCAACATTCAAAATTTCTATCATGCCATTTAACACATCCAATTGTTAAATTTCCAAAATTCCACCATGAACAACCTAGGGTAACTTTCGGCCAAGCATGTGAATTTGGGGAAAATTAATCTAATCAATTTTTCACAAAATCAATGATGCATAAAAATCTAATTCAACATCATATAAACTCAACCAACCATCAACTTAAGAAAATCAAGCTCCAAACATAAAATTCCCAAATTAAAGTTTAATAACCCTAGAATTCCAAATCAAACTTAGATCGCTCTGATATCATTGTAAGTGTTCCTAGAACATACCAAGATCGTCTAAGAGTGATTTGTGTGTGAATAAAATCAAAAGAGTTGCGGAAAATACTCTCATTGATTGGATGAGTTCAAAACTTTTTATGCATTTCGGTGGAAGCTCCAAGTCCTTCTTGAGTGTTTCCAACACTTGGGTGAGTTTCCCTATCACCTTGATTCACTCCTTAAAGTGCTAGCTTGAACAAATTTTGAAAGAAAATTTTGCCCTCCAAGGAAGCAAGTGTTCGGCCAAAGAGAAGGAATGGGAGAGAGAGAGTTTTTTTTTTGTGTTTCTAAAACCAACTTACAAAATTGCCTTGCAAAAATGTTGGTATATGTTTTCCAAAAGAATAAAGAAAGTCAAAGTGTGTTGGAGGGAAAATGGCAATTAATGCCTCCAACCACTTTCATCACTCAAGTTGACACTTGATAGACATGTGATGTAAGTTGGTGGGACCCACTTTAATTCAAAATTCAAGTGGTTTGCTCCACACACTTCGGGCTCAGGTTCGCTTAATCCGATTAAACGAATTTTCCGTCGTAACGTAATTAAATCTAATTTAATTAAATAATAATGCCTAACAAAATGATTACGGAAGTCGCTCGCGAATTAATTCCAATTAATTCGTTCGCTTGAATTAAAATCGAATTTTAATTCCATATTGAAATCTAATTTCATTAATATATCAAATATATTATTTTAGCCCAATTAAATAAATTAAATAGTAAAATCTAATTTTACTATTAAATTTACTTTACTGATTAATTCTAAATTAATCGCGTTCTCTCTTCTCATCGAATTTAATCCCATATAAATTCTCGTCGTAATTAATCCTAGATTAATTCTTTCTCTTTTAATTAATCCCAGATTAATTTATTACCGTAATTAATTCCAGATTAATTTTATCTCCCATAATTAATCCCAGATTAATTTTTTGTTCGAGTCAAATCTCAACGGTGAATCTTCAGGAAGCGACCCAAGAGATCCCTGGATATGTTGGCAGTAAATACGGTCATCGGACAATCCGCATATGTGTGTACCCGGTACCACGTTCCTACCGATTTACAAGACATGGTTGGCTTTTAGCAAAGCACCGTTCCTACCCAATTCTCCAGAAATATTCTTTAAAGGAATATGTAATCTTTGTCAGGCGTAGCATACGTAGTATTGCGTATTACGATCCAGTATCGAATGTCACATGCTAGGCCTGGGGCTGGAATTGTGTCTGCCCCGTACGAAGCATATATCGGATCTCTGGTAACTAGTCTCTATAATCGGATAATCATGACCTTGTCATATTATCCCGATAGCTGCAGCATACAAGAGTACCAGTTCCGTATCCTGCGTGATCATCATCTCCATATGACTGAAGTGATACTTCCATCTTGACATCACATCCAATACACTACGATTCTCAGTATACCCAGAAGAGGCGTACACAGAACCTGTTAAAGCCCCAGACGACCAAAACCAAAGTATACTGATTGTCGCAAGTATTAGCGATGCAAGTCTCAGGTTAAGACCAAATACACCTACCCTGATTCGGATTCCCATAGACACATAGTCATACTACCAATGGGATTCCGAGGGGTCTATCCAGAGCGAAGCTGTTTCCGTACCATCGGTAAAGAGAACCTCATATTACACTTGCATGAGTATCCAATACCCAAATATATGAGAACTATGTCATTATGCCTCCATAATGCACACAAGTGCAATACTAGTCTATTCCGCATTATCGATGTCTAGTCAAGATAATACTACGACTAGGGATATTTAATGATTAAACCTTAGTGGATTAATATTGTCTCATATCTTATTAATTCGGTACTAATCATATGGACTTTTATCATTTGTATATCCTGGTAATCCAATTACAAATGATAAAAGAGCAATTTCCTTTGTCACATAGTTAATTTGTACAACAACGCCATGTTCTGTACAAATAGTAATGCTATGGGTCATAATTATCCAACACATGGTGGGTCAAGGGCTAAGTTTTGAAGCAGAAACTGATTAAGCGAATCTGAGGCTGGCTAGTGAGTCTGAATCCGATGAGGTGCTAATTTTGGAGGTTTTCCTTCCTTCCGACATTCGTTTTTCGCAACTTCCGCAAATTTTTAGGTTGTGCCTCCATACGAGGCTCATTATTGGGCTTATACAAAAATGCAGTGTCTACACATATACAAACTCCAAATGATACCACGAGCACGCTGGAATCGAGGGAATTCTGATCGGAGCTACTATTCACCGTGAGTCACTATTCACTAAATCTTTCTCCCTCGTTTCGTATGCAATCTTACACGGAACGGAAAATCTGTCACCGCCAACTTGTAGTACTCTCCGAGAGCTTCGATTTGGCGGGTAGGTTAATGGATTCCAGCATCCCTTAGCCGGACGCCGGCAGTTGGAGGGTGGGGGTGAGCCGACATACCTTTTTTGTGGTGGCGCGCCGGCCGACGGTGGCCGCCGACGCCACCATACTTCTAAAACAACATGAGAGAGTCAGATTTGTGTTTAGGGAAGCTTTTGGTTTTTTTGCAATTTCTGAAACTTTAGGATATATATAGAAAATTTTCTGAAATTTATGTTCATACCCCCGTGAATTTGCAATCACGCCCCTGTTATGAGGCTTCCTTATAAATTTATATTTTTGACCCTTTTGATGTAAATTTTGAAAAGTGTTCAACACAAAAGTTGTTCGTCTCGGCAAAATGAGTCTGATGGTTTAAAAATCAGCTAGATCGGAGTTTGTTTGCTATATTTATACCTGAAGCCACGTGTTTTCCAACGAGACGAAGCTTCACTTACAAATATTCCAACTTATTTTCCAACACATAAAGTCTTATTTTCGAATACCATCACTTTCCAAATCTTTAACTTTAATTCGATAACTTTCCTGCACTGTTCCGAAAAACTCGGGATATTACATAAAAAAAAATGGGCTAATAATTTCATTATTAAATTAAATACTAGGGGATAAACAATAAATAATCATGTATTTTTCAATATAAAAAGAGAGCAAGGTTTATGCAACCGAGTAGTTCTTTGGTGCAACGGAGGCACAAGTGACGTGAAATCACCAGCAAATTAGCAAATGACATGCATGATTTAATATCCATTTTTTTAGTTATTTTTTAATATTTTAACACTCATGACAATGAATAATTATATTGTTGTACGGATGATGTGGTACCTCTATTATATTGCAGGTTTTTTCCATGAAACCCTAAACTTTAAAATCCTCTTTTTCTCTCTGTAAAATCTCTCAATTGGGACGCCATCAACATTCCACGTTTCCCCTTACTTCTCACGTACAACAGAAGCCCTTAGCAGATTCACGGCCTCACTGACCAGCGCAAGTGCAACCACTCTCCAAATGTTGATCATCCACGTCCCTCCCTAAAGGTAAGCGCTCAGCTTCTTTCAAATTTTACTCCTCATGCATAAACACAAACACTGCACTCAGCCGGTCAGCCTTACGTAGTAAAAATAAATAAATTAAATTTTTAAAAAAAAACAGAGAGAAGACGCAACAACTCCCATCAACCATCAGAGAAGACGCAACCACTGCCATACCATCAAAAGAGAGGCCTTATCTTCCCCCTCCCTCTTACACATTTACCTTTTTTGTCTCCCCTAAAATTCCCTAATTACCTCTTCCTTTCACCAAAATTCTATTTTCAATTTTCAAAAAAACCATATATATCTAATTTTTTATTTATTGATATATACATATATTTATATTGTATATATATATATATATATATATATATATATATATATATAAATATATTTATATATATATATATAGTAATATATATATATATATATATATATATTTTGATTAATTTAAAAAAAAAAAAGGCTTTGGCTGCTGCAGCAATTCGCCCCTCTTTTTTTTTTCTTTTAATTTTTTTTAAATATATTTTATAATTTAATTATTATAAAAATATTCTTAATATTTATTTGAAAATAGTACAAATAACAACATAAAAAGTTACACTTAAAAATATAAAAACATAAATTCTAATCTATGTTGCCTCCAAAGTCTCCTCCTGGCGCACTTGGTGATATACCCAATACTTCGTACCATAATTGATTACGAATCATATAACGAGTGGCCCATTCTTTAGCTTCATACGATGAATGTTCCCACCACCACATTGGGATGGGTGGTACAGGGTAATGAGGGTGTAAAAAAACTTGCACAAAGTGTCTGCCAACATGAGCAATAGCTATTTCTTGACGCTCTTGCTCTGGAACTGCAGGGGACCTTAATGGCAAGTGAGTAAAACAACTCCAAACATTCTCAGCAAATGTATGCAGTACAATATTGTACCTCGAAGCGATGACAATTCCTAAACTCATTGAGTCCATCCAATGTACCTCTGGTGCCGGCGACTGGAAAAAATGCAGTAAGTGTAATAGATTGTCAGCCCATCCGTTTGATGGATAAAGTCGATCATATAAATCTTTATTTTGTTGAATCTCTTCAATAAGGTCGCATCGTACTTGACCCCAACCTTCTTCTTCGCCATACCCGATTAGTGCAGCTATTGCTCTGAATCCACAATGACCATCAGCTTGAACGTCAATAGTGTGAGAAATATAACGTTGATATGCCACAGGTAATTTCTGAATATAAGTATCACAAATCGGTGGAAGTTGAGACTGGTCATGAGTTGATCGCCTCCCACGACCTCCTCTTCCTAGAGTCGGTACAGTTGGTTGAGTGACCCTAGATCCTGAAGTGGAAGCATATCCAAAAGAAGGTATGCGACGTTTGCTTTGCTCATCTCTGCCTGTAGGTCGACCTCTATGTTCAGTGTTGTACGAAGGGACTCGAACTGTGCTTTGAGATGGATCTGCCATATCGAGAAACTTTTCTATCATATGCTCTCGCATACATGGATCCATCTCATGTAATAATTCAACAACGTTTGATATCCTGTCAGGTCGTGCTGCATTATAATTGAACTGGTGTACGTGCATTGATAACCTTCTCCAATGTGCGTCAACACTTTCTATCGAAATTGGGATGGAAAGATGAAGACAATATGCAATATCGTGCATACATGGCAATCCATATATTATTTTGAACGAGCAGTTGCACATGCCGGCTAGTTGGTGACATGTTTCATCAACACATTTCAGCTGATCATAAATAAACTCCATCGCCTCTAATGAAATCTGACACCTTATTTCATTAAAAATCTCCACACGCAAATGTGTATGTCGTGGAATGTTCAGAGATTTCTCGAATGACTTTTGAATTTCCCCAAACTGATTTCTCAACATCTTGTGTATTTTTTCAAAAGATAATTGTAGGGATGACATGGTATTTCCCAAATATAATTTCAGTCTCGAATGTGCAGACTCTGCCCTGTAATTTAAAAAATATTGTATTTTTCATTAGTGAAAATTACAATAATGATCAATAATTTAAATAGTAAAAAAAAATATGTACCTCTGACTTGAATTGCTTCCCAGGTGCATACATGTATCAATCCATGCTGAAACAAATTGGTCTCTGTAAGGGTGTAACCATGTCTCCCAAAGGTAATTTATAGCACCATTGAATTGTCTAAACTCTTCGCGCATCACCTCCCATTTCTGTTGGTAAGACCATTGTGTTGATGAATTAATAAGGGAGTGCCATGATGAATAAAAGTGTTTCCATTGTATACCAAGCATAGGACTACATTTCTTCATTACGCACTGATTTATGTGCCAAATACAAAGAATGTGACGAGCCATGGGAAAACATGTTTCAATGGCTTTAATAAGCCCCAAATCCCGATCTGAAACAAAAACTGATGGCAATGATGCTCCTTTTTCAACCATCCATTTCTTCAAGATTGATAATGCCCATGTTAGTTGCCCAGCCGTCTCATTACTAAGATATGCGAACATAAGCGAGTAAGTTCGCATTGTGGATGTGATACCAACAACCTCCAATAGTGGTATCCGATACTCGTTGGTCTTGTATGTTGCATCAATGATTAACACAGAAGGAAAGTTAACAGACAGCTCTAAGCTTTTTGGATGAACCCAAAGAATATCTGTAATTTCATTGGTGTCTGGATTTGTAAGGTAATCATGAAGATAATTTTTCTTAATCAATTGATCCAAAACATATTGAATAGCAGTTAGACCACCCCGTTTTGCTTCTTTATTTCTGGAAATAGCATTGTAAATGCTTCTGATGTCCGTACTATTTGACGGGTCTCTTTCCTTTAAAACACTAAGAATTTCACGAGGTGCGGTGCTGTTGGCCATATCAAGCACAAATTGTTTCTCTAACGGTTTTAGCCTAGACGGATATTCATGGCCATCAAGATATTCTGCAACTTGATGGTTATGGAAACCACATGTAACCTTTAATCCCCACATAATACCGTCTGGAGGTTTTGGTATACCTCGCAGCTCAAATGGGCATTCACATTTTTTTGTCCCACTATTTTTTACTATGGATTGACCTTCAACAAGATACCGCGGTGGTTTGTACTTTCCTCCTCTTTCACACATAGATGACACTTTGGCAGCTTGCCGCCTTTCAAATTAGCAGAATTTTTAATCACTATCGCAATATTATTCTCTAGACCAACTCTTTTCGCCCAATTTATCATATCTTCTCTACTTTCAAAGATCTATATACAAAATAATGAAGATATATAAATAACAAATATATGTAATTTCTACACTTTAAAAATAAATAACGAATGTACATAATACAAACATAAAAATAACCTGGTCTGTAGTAAATTCAGTTGTATAATCACGACTATTGATGTAGATGCTTTCCCCACTTCGAACTTCATTCTCGCCTGACCAACTATCTGAAAATGAGCCCAAGTTACAGTTATCCATAATGTTTCCCGAATATGAAAGCTATATTATAAGAAGAGAGAATGATATGTTGAAGGAGAAAAAGAGAATGAGATGAGAGAGGCTCAAATGATATTACATTCAAACTTACAAACTACCTCTTTATATAATAAATAAACACAAATAAAACAAATAACTTTAAAAAAAAAGTAAAAGAAGATATGGATACTGATTTACGAAATTAAATAAGACAAACAACTTTTAATAAAGAAAATATAAAATCAGAATCAGAATAAGAATCAACACATCTTTTATAAAATAAATGATTTTTAAAAAGTAAAAGAAGATATGGATACTGATTTACGAAATTAAATAAGACAAACAACTTTTAATAAAATAAATATAAAATCAGAATCAGAATAAGAATCAACACATCTTTTAATAAAATAGATTTTTTAAAAAGTAAAAGAAGATATGGATACTGATTTACGAAATTAAATAAGACAAACAACTTTTAATAAATAAAATATAAAATCAGAATCAGAATCAATACAACTTTTAATAAAATATTTAAAAAAAAAAATAGATATGGTTACTTATTTACGAATTAAATAAGACAAAAAACTTTTAATAAATAAAATTTAAAATCAGAATCAGAATAAAAATCAACACAACTTTTAATAAAATATTTAAAAAAAAAAAAAAGTAAAAGTAGATATGGATACTGATTTACGAAATTAAATAAGATAAAAAAATTTTAATAAAGAAAATATAAAATCGAAATCGAAATCAGAATCAAAATCAAAATCAACACAACTTTAATTTAATATATATATATATAATAATTTTTTTAAAATTATTAAACTTTTTTTTTCGAAATTAAAAAATATATATATAATAATTAAAAAAAAAAAAAAAAAAAAGGGAGGGGGGGACGATTGTTCCCCTCAAAGGGAACAATCGCCCTGGACGATCATCGTCCAGGGCTCCAGGCCCCAAGGGGGATGATTCCCTTGGGGCCAATTTTTGGTTTTTTTTTTTTTTTTTTTTTTTATAAATTTCGAAAAAATATAAAAAAATTATATTGTTTAAAATATTTTTTTTATACATAAGTAGTTTTAATTAAATTAAAATGAATTAAAAAAATCAAACGAATAGATAAAAAAATGTAATATTTATTAACAAAAATAAAAAAATAAAAAAAATAAATAATTAACATTTTATTAATTAATAAAAAAATTTAAATTTTATAATGTGTAAATTTTCAAAAAAAAAAAAAAAGGAATTGTAAATATTGATAAGGGTTTTTTTGTAAAATCCAAAGGAGAGAGGGGGGAGGGGGATGTGTCAGTTGTCAGTGGGGGGGGGGAAGATCAATTTTCATCAAAAGAACACCCCTCAGCCTGCGCATTAAAAAAATAATAATATAATAATAAAAAAAAAAAGAAAAAAAGAAAAAAAGAAAGAAAGAAGGGAGTCCCACCTGAATATATATACATACATATCATTAATAGCTAAGGAGTTAAACTAATAATAATAATAATAATACTCCATCCAAGAGATTTTTTCTTCTTGTTGGATAAATACGAAATTTACTCCCAAATATAATTGCAACAATCATTCGGTAAGATATGCACGCTCATGACAAAATTATGGCCTTTTGATCTACAGACTAAAAAAAGGTGCTTACTTTTTGTACATAATTGTTTTCACATAAAGAATTTACTTAATGTTTTTAGATTACTAGAACAGAGCCATTAACCATATAGCAAGCTTCCCATTAGACATCAGCAAGTAGCATCATTGCCGGGGTAAAGCCATAGCCATAGCCACAGCCACATCCTCTATAGTATCGAAGATGAAGTCTTACACAATGGCTACAAACTAGTTAATGTGTTGAAGAGATTTCATTGGAACAGAAACTACTGAAGTCGAGTGGTATTCGCAAAGTTAGTCCAGCTAAGTGAGGATACAATAGAGAGGCTATAACTATAAGATGAAGTCTTCAGTCGTGTAAGTCCTATAAGTTATAATCTTCTTCATCTTAATGAATTACTTAATCTTTAAGGGTTGATCCTATGGATGTAGGAAGGAATTCAAAACCATAAAAATCATGGTTGTTTTACTTTCTATCTTTACTGTTTTAATAAGTTTAATTAATTTTATAATATATTAATTAAATAATATTCGGCTAATTATTGCAAATTAGGTCCTAACAAAAGAAAATAATTGTGTTGTGGAATCAAAAAGGTATTTTAAGCTATGTTTGTGAATGCCTTTGTTTTATACCTAAAGAGATTTGACGTTTATATTTATATCTCTGGGATAATCTGAATGCATGTGATGGAAGGATTATACGTATGCAGTGACCTCTACCTGTATGGTTCATAGATTTTATCAGTGTTCGTCATAATTTACGGGTGGGTAGATTATGGACTTGAAATTGGATTTCGTGATGGATATTCCTGAACCTAGAGAGTCTCACTAATGAGATATACTCGTAGGGCACAAAGGCAACTTTTATAAATAATACTGATTATTTATAAATCGTTTAACTGTTAAACGAAGATATATGCTTTTGAGATCTTTCTGCCATTTATTAAATGTCAAATTGTGATATTTGACATTTATTATTAATATATGTATTTTGATTATTTAATGTAAATATAATACATATATTTGAGATATTTTTATTTAATTATTCGAATGTTGAATAATTGAATTAATTAAATATTTAATATCTTTATTACTTAATAAAGTAAGATAAATGACATGTTTTAATTGGTTTTCTTGGCCAATTTTGATTGGTTAGAATGGCATGATTTAATTGGATATTTTAGGATAAACATCAAATTATTTGGTGTTTTATTACCACAAATATTAATTAAATCATTTACCAGTTATTAAAACAAAATTGAAAATTTAAGGTTATTATTTTTTTCCCTTGTGCCTGTCATTTATGGAAATTATATAAACGATTTTCTTTTTGTTTCACTATTATAAGAACCCTAAAAACACAAATACAAAAGAGAAAGAGAGAAAAAAGAAAGAAAATGAAGAAAAAGGCTTGAAAATAAAGATTTTGTAAGTTTTTCCTTACCTTTTATTTATGAAAATTGTTCCTTTCTTACTAGGCTTTTATATGATTAGCTTAGTTTTATCTCTACTCTTTTATGGATGTGTTTTTGATGATTGAGATATTAGGTGAAAGATGTTGGCATGTATGTTTGTAAAGAATGTTAATTAAGTGTAGTTAAGCATTCCTTTTAAACCATTTGATGGTAGTTTCCATTCTAGAGTCTTTTAACCACTCATGATTGACCTAGAATTGTTATTGAGCTATTTCATGATGGTGATGCTTGATTGGTGTTGTAAGAATTGAATTAAAGTCTTGAATTTGATTAATTTGGTGTTAATTTTGTTAATTTGTGAAATTATAAAATTAGGGTTTTTAACCTTCAAAAAATTTGGGGCTTTTCATATATGTGATGAGATTTGATGTATATTAAATTTAGAAATTTTTGGATTTGATCTTGACATGTTTTGAACAAAAATGACCAAATAGCAAATTCTTGAAAATTGAGGGACCATTCGACAATTAGGGAAAAATTGTTTTCTTGAGTTGAAAAATTATATTTTCATGTATAATACATGAATAAATCATTTTGGAATTGATTGGGAATCAATTAGAATTGTATTTGACAATTTTGGACTAAAATGATTAAAATTCAAAGTTTTGGGCCAAAATGGTAAATTCTGAAAAATCTGATTTTTGGGTAAAAAATTCAGTTTTTAAGTATTGAGAAATTTAAATAAATTATTTTATTTTAATTACCCAAGAAAAATAATTGAAATAGGAAAATTTTGATTTTCCGTGCTCCGCTTCGTTTACCCGAATTACCACCCGAAACCCCAACAAAAATGGTATCAGAGCAGGTCTGAACCTCGACACATGATATGAATATGCCTTTAAATTCATTATTTAATTATGTTCTTACTTGATACATGCTTGTATTTAATTAATTTGATTAAATTAAATACGTTTCATTTTTGCGGAAAATCATTTTTTAATAAGGTTTTGAAAGTAATATGTATTGGATGCATATTTCTTGGTTCGTCTTTTCAATACAGTTTTTGGATATCTGTTCTATGGCTGCATCCGAGATCGTGCCAAAGCAGTGAGGGTGTAGTTGATAGAAATTTATCCATACCGGATGTATATGTGATACTAGATAAACTCAAGTAAAAGCGGAAATCCTGAACGTGCCAAAGTTGTCAGGACTACGCAAGTATCTTGAATTTATCATTGACAAGTTTAACCGTGGTACGCCTCCTTGTGAACGTGCCAAAGCTATCACAACGAGAAACGGCCAAGATCGGAACCTAGGAGTCACTATTGAGTGATTGATAATGAGTTGTCTACCTAATGAATATACGTAGGTGAGATCATGCCAAAGCTGTGAACTGAAATATATTCATGGGATCCAACTTTCACTATTATATTTAATTTGATTAATTATTTGTTTGCATTCTATTTTGGGATTACAGTATTGTATGTAATAATGGGATGGGCATTTGTAGATTAAAAATCCATGATCTATTTATGCTTTATTTGATTTATATTATATGAAACTGTTATATTTGCTAATCATTTTTCGCTATCTATATGATAGATTTACGATGGCGGCACCTGTTCCTAATCATTTTGCTCGTATACTTGATACGAACAAGCTTAAAGGTGCCGAAAACTTTACAGATTGGGACTTAGATCTGAGAATAGTTATTGGGTCTGAGCAAATAGAATATATGTTGGAAGGTCCGTTGCCACTGGCCATAGCACCTGATGCTACACCAGAGGAACATGAGACTCTCCAAAAGTGGAGAGATGATGATAGATGAGTCAGTTCCTTGGCATATAAGCTTAAGAGGTAATATTTTGGATTGCCCGACGCATATACTATGATGACGCGGTTGCGAGAGTCCTTTATGAACCAAGAACGGGTCTCAGTTTATAAAATTACTATGGCACTGTTCCATGAAAAATTGGAAGAGGGACAGGCTCTGAGCCCTAATGTGCTTCATCTGATTGATTTGATCGAACAGTTGAGGCGCTATCGCCAGTTTGTGATGTATTTCAACATGAACGGGATTAGTTGTTCTTACCAGGAGCTGCATAAGATGCTGCAAACTACGGAGGAAGAATTGAGGAAGGGGGTACCGACTCGCCCTCCTAGACCCACTGCTATTCCCATTTCCTCCAAATCTAAACAGAAAGGGAAGAAAAAGAAGGGTACAAATCCTCCACCACAGGGTAAGATAACTAAACCCAAGAGAGCTGTCGAAGATAAATGCCACCACTGCAGCAAGATTGGCCACGGAAAAAGGAATTGTCCTGACTATTTGGCGCAAATTAGAAAGTAAAGAGCATCTACTTCAGGTACTTTTATTTTTCCCATTATTGATATCTCATTAGCTTGTGAAGCTATGTCGTCCAGTTGGATTTTAGATTCTGCTTGTCCAATTCCCAATTGCAATTCGTTGCAGGTGCTGAAGGTGTTGGACAATTATGACCCATAGCATCACTATTTGTACAGATCATGGTGTTGTTGTACAAATTAACTATGTGACAAAGGAAATTGCTCTTTTATCATTTGTAATTAGATTACCAAGATGCATAAATGATAAAAGGTCCTTATGATTAGTTCTGGATTGAGATGATATGAGACAATATCAATCCAAGAAGGTTTAATCATTAAATATCCCTAGTCGGAGTATTATCGAGATTGGACATCGATAATGCGTAAAAGACTAGTATTACACTTGTGCGCGTTGTGGGAGCATAACGGAATAGTTCTCATATATTTGGGTATATGATACTCATGCAAGTGTAATAGGAGGTTGTGTTTACCGATGGTACGGAAACAACTTTGCTCTGGATAGAACCCTCGGAATTCAATTGGTAGTATGACTATATGTCTATGGAAGTCCGAATCAGGGTAGGTGTATTTGGTCTTAATCTGAGACTTGCACCACTAATACTTGCGACAATCAATATACTTTGGTTTTGGTCGTCCATGGCTTTAACAGGTTCTGTGTACGCCTCTTCTGGGTATATTGAGAATCGTAGTGTATTAGGTGTGATGTCAAGACGAAAGTATCACTCCAGTCATAGTGGAGATGATGACCACGTAGGATACGGAACTGGTGCTCTTTAATACTGCAGTCATCGGGATAATATGACTAAGTCAGGATTATCCGATTATAGAGACTAGTTACCAGAGATTCGATATGTGCTTCGTACGGGGCATACACAATTCCAGCCCCAGGCCTAGTACGTGACATCCGATGCTGGATCGCAATACGCAATACTACGTATACTACGCTTGATATAGATCATATATTCCTTTAAGAATATTTCTGGAGAATTGGGAAGGCACGGTGCATTGCTAGAAGCCAACCATGTCTTGTAAATCGGTAAAAATGTAGTACTAGGTACGTACGTGTTCGGATAGTCCGACGACCGGATTTACTGCCAACATATCCGGGGATCTCATGGGTCGCTTCTTGAGGATTCACCGATGACGTATGACTCGCACTTTATTAATCTGGGATTAATTATAAGAGAGAGAAAATTAATCTAGGATTAATTACGGAGATATTTTATCTGGGATAAAATATTATTTAAAGAGAGAGAACGATTAATTTGGAATTAATCGATAAAATAATATATTCGATATATTATACGAAATTAGATTTCGACGCGGAATTAAATTTAGAATTTAATTCGGGCGAACGAGTTAATTTAGAATTAATTCGCTAGCGACGTGAATAGTAATTTTGCTAGGCATAATTATTTAATTAAATTTTATTTAATTACGTCGCAACAGAAAATTCGTTAATTCGGAATTAGCGAACCCGAGCCCGGGAGTGTTTGCGGGCCCACTCGCATTTCGAATTCAAGTACGGCCCACAAGTCACATCAATCGTCAAATCACTAGTCAATCAAGTGATGGATGTCTTGTCACTTTGAGTGATTGACAACTAGTCACTATTCATGATTGATGGTGGTGGTTGGATGACTTTAATGCTTGTACTAATTTTGAAAGTTGAATTTGGTATATCTTTTATTGATTTTGGAAATAAAAAAAAAAAATACACAATTCTCACTCTCTCCTCTCTATCTCTCGGCCTTGGGCCATTTTTTTCTTCTTTCTTCCTTCTCAAGCCGAGAACAAGATGAAGAACAAGGGAAAGATTTGCGGCAAATTTTTCCGAGTGCTAGCACACATTAGGAGTCTTACGAAGGTGATAGGGAAACCCACTCATGGGCATGGAATGCACACCAAGCTTGGAGCTTGGAGATTAAAAAATGGAGCACAAAAATGGAGCAAAACCGTGAGCACCTTGGAGGAAAAGCTTGAAGATTTTTGTTGTTCCTCGCATTGTAAAAGCCGATCATTGTAAGTATGATTCCGCCATACTTCTTTTGAGTATTCACACATGTTTCTATGCTTAAATTGATCTTGGGACTAACATAGAAACCCAACATTGGTATCAGAGCCATTTTGAGCATGAAATATACTTAGGGTAAAATTTGGGTAAATTGGATTTGAGCATGTTTTGACTAAATTACTTGTTTGAGCATGCTTGTATATGAATGACTTGGAGTTGTTTGTGATCAATTTTCTGAAAAATGGATTGGATTAATTTTTCCCCAAATCTTTGGCTTGGCCGAAAGTTGGTGCCCTAATTGTCATGGTGATTTTTTATTTTTTGAATCATTGGATGAGTTTGAATGACTTGGGAAATGTTAATTTGAGATTCAATTGGATTGAATTTGGAATTGGACAAAAATTCCCTAAATGCCGTGACTTGTAGCATGGAAATGATTGATTTTTTGATTCAATTGTGTTGGACATAAGTTGATGATGATAAGCATAATTAATTGAGTAAATTAGTGTTTTGGAAATGTTAATTTAGTTAATTAATTATAGCTATACACTTTAATTAATTTAATTGTGAAATTTGGAATTTTGTAATTTAATTAATTGGGCCAAATTTGGAATTGGGCTTGTAAAGTTGTATTTGGGCTTAATGGGCTTGGTTGGGCCAAGTTTGGTTTAGGCTAAATTGGTTGGATCCAATTGGGCCCAAAACCATATCCATAAAGTCCAAATATAACTAAATGGACCTTTAATTTTAATTGGGCCTAATGGGCCTAAATTGGTTTCTTGGCAAATAAGGGTGATTCCTTAAATGGGCTTTGGTATTTGGGTTTTACCCATATTGACCAAAAGTCCATGCCTTAAGAAATTAATTGAAAGCCCATTGGACTTTAATTAAATTGATATTGGATGTTAATTGGGCTTTGAGACCCGTAACGATTAGATTTAGAATCTAAGTCATAAAGGCTCATTAAAAAGTGTAATTATTTAATTTAGAATTAAATATAGAATTAGTATTAAATACAAATTAAATTGGATTTACTATTGTAGTTTAATATAATTCAAGAATTTGTACTTTGAGTACTTATTCGTAAAACGAGTTTGACTCGCGCAAAATCAAATCGTTGTTTGAACATTGGATGGTCATTAATTTCAGATTAATTAATTGGATTAGATTGATTGATAACATGCTTTGTGTGAATACATGGATGCGATGTATGAATAATGTATATCAGATGGATATTAGATGGGTGAGGGCAATTTTGGAAATTGTTGTAATAAATTTAGAATTTATTAAATTGGACATGTGTGTCCAGCCTATTACCTCTTGACTCTTTGTATTTCTCTTCTCACCTATTCCCCTCAATGTAAATGAGGTTTCTTTAGAAGTGTTATGTAATCGGGTAGAAGTAAATATTGTGCTAGCGGGAGAGAGGAAAGAGGGAGATTTGTTCTAGGAACAATGTGTTAAGTATCCATCCGCATACCATTATTAAATTTATTTATACGCGCCTTATTATGTTTTTAGAATGCATGTTTAAGGGTGTATGATGATGAGACCTTAACAAAGATAATTAATTGGTTGCCAATTTAAGCGAAAAACCTTCAACACATATTAAGCTTTTTTTCCTTCCATTGAGTGATTCTTACTCAAGATCCAAGATTGGCACTGGTTTGTTGGCCAAAGTCAAGACCTTTGTCCGTCGCAGATGTGTTTGAATCATGAAGGCTTTGTTCCATATCGTGTGTCTTGTCCAAGTTGTGATTTTTTTGCCAAAGTCAAGATCACTTCTTGTCCATCGACATCGATTATGAAGCTTTCCAAGGTCAATGGGTTCCGCTTAACTGGGATCATTAAGTTTGTTGTGCCAAAGCCAAGGCTTAATTGATTCAGAGGAAAAATGTTAGGGAATATATTGGATATATTGGCATATATAAGATATATGTTTCGGATTTGGATGTCCACCTACAGGATCTAGGAATTGGATGAGATCCAATTGATTTTAGAGATCTACCTAGTTAGTATCATACAATTTGTTGGCCAAAGTCAAGATTGTGTGTTATTTAACGGGATCCTAGCCCACTAGGAAACAAGGTTTCCCGAGTACTCCACAGAGGGTTAGAGACTCGCCGAAAAATAGTGGGAGGCAAATATTAAATTTGCAATATTCGTTTAGTTACTTGCCAATACGCGCTCATTTCATTTTTCGTCAATAAATTAACATATTAGTTGGACTAATATTTAATCGTTGTTTTAAATAAACAGTTGGACTGTATTCAAACTAATTCAGTTATAATTGATTATATAATTGGATTATAGTAATCAATATATTTGAATTTAACCAATCAAATTATAGTTGATTATATAGATAGACTATAGTAATCATTATAATCATTGATAGTTAGACAATTGGAATCAAGATAAATGAAAGATTAGCGTTTAGAACATAATCCTGGGGAAATTTTTTTTTAAACGACTTTAATTTTCAAATTGGGAATAAAATCTCAGGATAGTCCTGGGAACCGAGAAGTTACTTTATTTCATATAGTGACGTCTCGAGCCTAAGCCCGCAGTTGAGCAAATAGTAGAACATGATATTTGGAATATTCATGTGATGATAACTTTAGTGTTTAATCCGTTATGCTTGCCGCAAAGACTTCTTAATTTCTTAATCCGAACTAAGGATTAGATCCTTATAGTATGATAATGAAATTGAAGGATCTTTATAGATCTATCTTTAGATCTTAGAATAAAAATTGCAATAGAAAACTCTTGGCGAGTTAATGGCTATACTCAAGGAGACAAAGCCAGAGTTTGCAATAGGGCAAGAAGCGCAAGGCGCATCTTACTTCGACATCCCAGAAGGCCAAGGCTTGGCCAAAGGCTTATGGGGTGTGGAAAATGGGCAAAGGCAAAGTCATTATAATCTTCTGGGAAGACAAAGGACATATCCCAAAATGTCTGCCTAAACTGTGGGAAACGGGGTCACTGGAAGCGTGACTGCCGTATGGACAAGGCAAACATGAAGGAATTGAAGACGGGCAAAGCTCCGACTTTAGATATGTTTGTCATAAACATGTTCACTACTAGTATTAAAATTGGATTTTAAATACTGGATGTGGTACACAAATATGTACTGGTGTGCAGTATCTGCTGATTAGCAGGACACTGACTTCAGTTGAGATTTATCTGCGAGTCGGAAACGGGACGACAGTCGCTATTTTAACCGTAAATACCTAAGTTTAGAAACTACCCTTCGGGTGTGTACTTAAATTAGGAAACTGTTACAATGTAACTAGTTTGACTGGAAACATTATCTCTATATCAGAGTTTAACTCGTTGCGAGTATACCTTTATATTTTAGAACACTAAAGTGTTTTATTTTATAAAGATGATATTGAGATAAACACATTAGATGTGAATAACAGTATTTATATTTTGAATATAAATAAATCTCAAACGTATGATATGACAAACAAATAGCTCAAACTGAATTAATCAGTTGAGACTTATAAGTGGCATTGTTGTCTGGGACACAATTAACAAGACTCGTATATCCACACTTTCGAATAGTGGATACTAGGACGGATTTGATTCTATTCAAATAATGTCTACGAATCTAGTTTATTAGGCAAAGTGCCTGAAATACTTTTTACTTGGTAAAAGTGTAAGTGCCACTGATCTGTTAGCCCTCGTTCATAGTGACGTAAGTGGGCCCATGTCTAGCTAGGCTAGAGGTGGATATGAACACTTCGTAACCTTTACGGATGTGGCATCGCGTTATGGTTATGTGTTTCTTTCGAAACACAAATCAGAAACTTTTACTGTTTCGACACGAAGTATAAAAATAGATCGGCTAAAGTATTAAAACCGTCACGGTTAGACCATGATGAAAAATACTTAAGCAATAAGTTTCTCAAATACTTGAAAGAGTATAGTATTCTTTCAATGAGGACTCCTCCCGGAACACGTCAGTTTGACGGTGTGTCCAAACGGAGAAATCGAATTTTGTTGGACATGATAAGGTTAATAATAAGTCGCTCTGATCTACCATTTCCTTCAAAGGATACACATTAATCAGTGCAAAACTTATTTTGTATAAGGTTCCATAAAAATATATTAGACATACTTCATATTAGATATGAACAGGAAAGAAACCGGGTTTTCTCATTCCTGGTGATTTGGGAATGCTGGGCAAATGTTTGGATGATACCAAACTAGAACCCAAATCGGATAAGTGCCTAAGTTGTAGGTTATCCTAGGGAAACCAAAGTATAGTACTTATACAACTCACAAGAGAACAATTTAATTGTTGCTCACCATGCGGTTTTCCTAAGAGGAATACCGATATGCAGTGGTAAGAGGGAGGAAAGTAAAACTCGATGAAAATCGGAGTAATACTATTCCAGGCACCGATTCCTTAATGGAACACAAATAGTTCATCAAGGATGAAACTATACTGAGGTATGAGTTTCTGATCTCACCTCATAAAGATGTCAATCTTATTGAGGAATACGAACTGACTACGTATGAGGAAGTGATACAAGGTATCGAGTCCCTATTATGGAAAAGTGCCATGATGTCCAAATGGATTCCATGTAATAATAATATTATTAGCTTAGTTTCATCTCTACTCTTTTATGGATGTTTTTTTGATGATTGGGATCTTAGGAGAAAGATGTTGGCATGTATGTTTTTAAAGAATGTTAATTAAATGTAGTTAAACATTCTTTTTAAATCATTTGATGGTAGTTTCCATTCTAGAGTCTTTTAACCACTCATGATTGACCTAGAATTGTTCTTGAGCTATTTCATGATGGTGATGCTTGACTGGAGTTGTAAGAATTGAATTAAAGTCTTGAATTTGATTAATTTGGTGTTAATTTTGTTAAATTGTGAAATTATAAAATTAGGGTTTTTAACCTTCTCCAAATTTGGGGCTTTTCATATATGTGATGAAATTTGATGTATATTTGATGTATACTAAATTTGGGAATTTTTGGATTTGATCTTGACATGTTTTGAGTAAAAATGACCAAATTGTAAATTCTTCAAAACTGTGGGACCATTCGACAATTACGGAATTTTTTTTTCTCGAGTTGTAAAATTATATTTTCATGTATAATACATGAATAAATCATTTTGGAATTTATTTGGAATCAATTAGAATTGTATTTAACAATTTTGGACTAAAATGATTAAAATTCAAAGTTTTGGGGAAAAATGGTAAATTTTGAAAAATCTGATTTTTGGGTAAAAATTTCATTTTTTAACTATTGAGTAATTGAAATAAATTAGTTTATTTTAATTACCCAAGAAAAATAATTGAAATTGGAAAATTTTGATTTTTCGCGATCCGCAGCGTTTACCCGATTTACACTACCCGAAACCCCAACAATTACGTTAAATGAATGAATTCCTTTTTAGATTCTGGATGAAATAGATAGTATGATATCCACATTATGTTTTCCGTTTTTATACTATATCGGATTGCCTGTAAAGAACATGTGTTATGTTCATTGTTCTAATGATGCATGTGATTGATTGTATGGAATTCGTGTTCGGCTATCTGTTTCTATGATGAAAGACTTTGAAACTATTTGAGTGTGTTCCTATAAGTGTAATACTAGTCTTTTACGCATTTATCGAATTCCGATCTCGACAATGCTCTCACTAGGGATATTTAATGATTTATCCTTCGTGGACTGATACTGTCTCATATCATTCTCAATCCAGGAACAAATCATAAGGACCTCCTATCATTTATATATCTTGGTGATCTAATCACAAATGATAAGAGAGCAATCTCCTTTGTCACATAGTTAATTTGTACAACAACACCGTGATCTATAAAATAGTGACGCTATTGGTCATAATTGTCCAACAATCTCCCACTTGGCCTATAGCCAGTCACTCGAGTGTCTGACACCCGAACTATGTACGGTTGGCTCAAACTACTGAGAAATGCTTTCTTCAGCGGATTTGCATGATTATCATGTGATGCGATTTATTCGATCATCACATCGCCACGATGTATGATCCGAACGAATCAGATGAATATCGAAGTATATATCTGGATCGTTGATGAGACCATTAATTCTTTAGCCTGTGCTGACGCCTAGCTCAGCTGCTAACAGAATTACATCTAATCTAATTAGATTTGTTATCGACCCAAATGGCTTCTATTGCTGCCTCAATTGTAGCAATAACCAGTATTTGTTGTTTATTCGGTAACAGTATCTTGCTTGGAAAATTTCCAGCTCACTGTTTCGTTATTCAAACTGTATAGTACCATTGTTACGACTTATAGTCGTTTTATCGGTTAAGAAACTTGCTACAGTGATCCCAGTCACTTCAAGTTCTCCATCTCCATAGAATAAAATATCATCATTAGTTCTCTAAGAAACTAACGGATGTTCTTAACATCAATCCAGTGACCATCACTTGGATTGGCCTGTTTGTGACTTCATATGCTCAAAGCGTATGAAACACCAGGTCGTGTACATTTTTCAATGTACAATTCCTTGGAGAATTTTCTCGAAAGCCAAGCTTTCGCCGATTGTTATATGGGAATATCATTTCCAAGAAATGACATATTATCATTATTTATAAGACATTAACTGTCAGTACGCTCCCACTAACCCTCTTATATACACAAGAATCATTTCTGTTTTGAATTAAATCATAAACCATCATGATTACATCAAAACGGTAATTCCAAGAACCTAATGCTTGCTTCAATCCAAACATGGATCGAATAACCTGCAAACCTTGTTTGCTAGTTTTGGTACGACAAAACCGTCAGGATGTTGTAAACATCCTCCAAAAGGTTTCCTTTTCAGGAAAGCGATTTTCCCGTTCAGCTGTCATATTTCATAAATGAAACATGCAGCATCAGCAAGCATTATCCAAATGGATTTATCGTGGCAACAGTTAAAAGGTTGAATCGTAATCGACACAATGTTGATAACGATACCCTTCCGTCAAAAGCCTAGCTTTATACGTTGGTATGTTTCCTTCCATGTATGTCTTCCTTGAAGACTTATATAGTACCAATAGGAACAATGCCTTGCGGTACAAAAACTAGTGTCCAAACTAAGTTGATATACATGGAATCCATTTCGGATGTCATGGCATTTTGCCATAATAGGGAGTCGATACTTGTATCACTTCCTCATACGTAGTCAGTTGGTATACCTCAAAAGATTGTCATCTTTATGAGGTGAGATCAGAACCCATACGCCAGGTAGTTTTCTGACTCTCTCCCACTTACGCGGTTCTTGTGTTTCAAAGATTAATGGTATAGTTTCATCCTTGATGAACTATATATGTTCCATTAAGGATCTGGTACCTGGAATAGTATTTACTCTGATTTTCATCGAGTTTTACTATTCTCCCACTTACCACTACATATAGGTATTCCTCTTAGGAAAACCGCATGGTGAGTAACAATTAAATTGTTCTCTTGTGAGATGTATAAGTATTATACTTCGGTATCCCTAGGATAACCTACAATTGGCACTAATCTAATTTAGGTTTTAGTTTGGTATCATCCAAACATGTGCCCAGCATTCCCAAATTTTCAGGAATGAGAAACCCGGTTTCTTTCCTGTTCATATCTAATATGAAATCTGTCTAATAGATTTTTATGGAACCTTATTCTAAATAAGTTCTTGCACTGTTAATGCGTATCCGTTGAAGGAAATGGTAGCTCAGAGCGACTCATGATTAACATTATCATGTCCAACAAAATTCGGTTTATCCGTTTCGGGCACATCGTCAAAATGACGTGTTCTGGGAGGAGTCCTCTTTGAAAGAATACTATACTCTTTCAAGTATATTAGAATCTTATTGCTTAAGTATTTTCCATTACGGTCTCACCGTGACGGTATAATACTTTAGCCGATCTGTTTTTCTATTTTGTGTCGAAAACTTTTAAAGTTTCCTATTTGTGTTTCAAAGAAACACATAACCATAACGCGATGCCACATCCGTAAAGGTCACGAAATATTCATATCCACATCTAGCCTAGCTAGACATGGGCCCACTTGCTTCACTATGAACTAGGGCTAACAGATTGGTGGCATTTGCACTTTTACCAAGTAAAGGTGTTTTAGGCACTTTGCCCAATTAACTAGATTCGTAGACTTTATTTGAATAGAATCAAATCAGTCCAAGTACCCACTCTTCAAAAGTGTGGATATACGAGTCTTGTTTAATTGTGTCTCAGACAGTCAATGCCACAATTAAGTCTCATCTGATCAAATCAGTTCGAGCTAATTGTCTGTCATGTTATATGTTTGAGATTTATTTATATTCAAAATATAAATGATGTTATTCACATCTAATGTGTTTATCTCAATATCATCTTTATATAATGAAACACTTTAGTGTTCTAGAATATAAAGGTTCACCCGCAGTGGGTTAAACACTGATATAAAGATGATGTTTCTAGTCAAACTATTCACATTATAACAGTTTCCTAATTAAGTACACACCCGAGGTAGTTCCTAAACTTAGGTATCTACGGTTAAAAGCGACAGTCGTCCATTTCCAATTCGCAGATTAATCTCAACTGAAGTCAGTATCCTGCTCATAGCAGATTCTGAACATCAGTATGTATTTATGTACCACACTAAGTATTTAAAATCCAATTTCAATACTAGTAGTGAACATAATCTTCACAAACATATTTGAAATCGGAGCCTTGCTCGTCTTCAATTTCTTCATGTCTGCTTTGTCCAAACGGCAGTCACGCTTCCGCGATCCCGTTTGCCACATTTAGGCAGACATTTTGGGATATG
>SKCR01008372.1:0-23844 GCA_019454045.1 Zanthoxylum bungeanum | reverse complement strand
TAAGCATCCAATGCTTAAGTGATTAAACTCATAAGCACGGTTCTAAATTATTTACTTTACCGAATAATTTCTCTTTATGTTTATCTCTACGTCAGTGACACTACTAGTTATTATAAAATATGTAACAATTGTTATAAAGAACAAGTGACTATCCCAATGTCGCAAGTTCCGATATCAAATATCAAAACAATCGTTAACCAATATTTCAAATAACTAGACGGGAGATCTGGTATCCAATACCTATAGTTGTAGTATTGTGTGAAAATCGATATTTTCTATACACAAATATACGCATCTCCTTTCTTTAGCTTTACTATTTGCATTCAACTATTCACAACATTGTAAATAACTGATTAGCAAATTGTGTCATACACATTACCTCTAAAGGTAATTAAAGCTTAGAAACGTCATTACTAGACAAACAAATACCTAATAGGGCTTTCTTAATGCCAGTCAAGAATCTCGAGACATGAACTAATTCAAGTCAATTCTTACTGCATAAGAAACTATTGTCTCTAAAGTATTATATCCTAAAGGGATATCTATCTAGATTATCTATCATGACTTAGAAACTAAGTCACTAACCATCTTTATTTTTAGAGAAAATCGGAACAATAGTTCCAGATGGTTTAGACCAATCTAATAATATCCTAGTCTAGTAGTATCTAGAACCTATTCTAGAATAACTGCAACCAAATGTCTAGTCAGATAACATATCAAAATATGTGTGCAGTAAATAAAAGTTTAATTCTATCTACTATAGAATAAGGAAACAAACAAGCGGCAATTTCCATAATAACATACACTGCCTAAGTTAAGGAATATTTTAAACTTAGCAGTGCCTCCCACTATTTTTACGTAATGCCGTAATCCCCAACGGAAAAATGAGAATTCAATAATTAAATCGAATTCCATAATGGGAAGAGGACCCCATGAATATATTTCGACTCACAGCAGAGGCACGGTCTCGCCGACGTATATTCACAGGTAGAAAACTAATTGTCAATCACTTACTAGTGACTCCAAGATCCCGGTCCTGGCCGTTTCTCATTGTCACTGCGAAGGCAGGCCCACAAGGAGACATACCAAGGTTAAACTTGTCAATGATAAACTCAAGTTACTTGCGTAACCCTGACAGCTAGGGCACGTTCAGGATTCCGCTTTCGCTTGATTGAATTTATCTAGTATCTAATATACATTCGGCATAAATAAATTTCTATCAGCTACATCCTCCAAGCAGAGGCACGGTCTCGGATGTAGTCAACGAAAAGATATTTATAACCGTATTGACAAGACGGACCAAGAAATAAGTATTCCAAATACTAGTTACTTTAAAACCTTATTAAGCGGGGATATTCCATTAAGTGTCATACACCCTAAATCTAATCAAATTAGATTATAACATGCATGTATAAAGTCAAGAAAACATGATTAAACATTGATAAAACAAGCTAATCATTTATGGAGGCCTAGAATCAGACTCGCTCTGATACCATTTTGTAGGGGTTTTTAGGGGGCAGAATCCGGTAACGCAGCGGAAGCGGCGGAAAATCAAATTTTCCGATTTCAAAAATTTTTCTTGAATTAATTAAATAAAAATATTTATTTAATATTCCAAATCAAATTATGAAATAAAATTCAAATGAATCATATTCAAGTGAATTTACCAAATTGCCCTTACATTGGTATTTTGTCCATTTCAGTCCGAAATTGATCTAATCTATTTTGAATGATTCTAAATCATTTCTAAGATGAACTTAGCATGTTCAAAACATCAAAACACCAAAAACAACAAAATCCCCAAATTTCCAACTCTTGGCCGAATGCACCACCTTGGTGCCAAACTGTGCACTTTGTCATTTCATGCATCAAAACACATCAAGATGTAATCCAATGAACATGAAACTTTATATGCATCATATACACATCCAAATACACAACATATATGAAAATCCCCAAATTTAGAATTGGTTATGAACCCTAATTTTTCAATTTCTTCAATTGGGCAAATTAGACCAAATTGGTTAAATCAATTACTTAATCATGTTTCTTCCATCCAATCATAGTCTCAACACAATGAATGAAACAACTCAAGATAAAATCTAGGTCATCTAAGAGTGGGTCAACAACTCTAGATTAGCAACATGGTTTCCAAAACCTTAAAAGAAAGCTTATAACTACAATAGTCACAACCTTCCTTCATCATACATGCTCAACACTTCCATCAAAACTTCCATCAACAAAAACACAAGGAATAAATAAAGAAATAACCTAAGAACATCATATGTTAAAGCCTAGATCCTAAGGAACATTTTCCTTTCTAATAGCAAGTTGGAAAAACTCACTAAAATCCAAGCTTTCTTTGATTTCTTCTTTCTTTCTCACAAGCTTCCTTTGCTTCCATTAATGGAGTTTTTCTTTTAAAGTGTATTAGGTTAAGAAGAATGAAATGAAAAAACAATATATACTTGTATCAAAATGGCCTTGGCCGAAATTCACTAAAGGAAATACAAGTTTTGTAATTTCAATTTCATTCATCTTACATTTGGTCAACTTGCATAAATATCCTAATAACACTTTATTAGATATTTAATTAAGTCAACAAATGCAACTAAGAATAATATAACTCTTATATTTAAGTGTATGGCCGAAATTATGAAGAAATAAAGGAAAAAGATATTTTTATTTTTCAACAATTTTGAACAAATATCTTAAGAAGTCAAAATCAATTTGACAACCTTTTCCTTTAATGTAAAGTCAAACATTTACACTTATAATCATTCCTAACTTTATCATTTGGTGATATATTTATATTTTAATTATATTAATCATTTAACAATTAAATAATTAATTAATTAATTAAATACAAATATATCAAATATATGTATTATATTTACTTTAAATATCTCAAATACATATATTGATGATATATGTCAAATACCTTTATTTGACTATTTATTAATGTGTATTTAATAATATCATATATTAAATACAAATACACATTAATTAGGAAATGACGGTTCGACCCGTTCGCATGTATTTTTCGTTTACGATTAAACGATTTATAATTAATCATCATTATTCATAAATGTTGCTCTAGTGCTCTACGAGTATGTTTCATTATTGGACTCTCTAGATTCAGGTATATCCTTCACGAAATCCAATTTCATGTGCATAATCTATCCACCCGTAGATTATGACGATCACGGATAAACTAGCTGAATCATACAGGTCAAGGTCATTGCATACGTATAATCCCTCCGTCACAGGTATCCAGATAATCCCAGAGATATAAATGTGAATGTCAAATCTCTATAGGTATTATCTCGTCGACGTATCTATTAGCAATCTCTAAATAACACTCGGAACTTACTTCCGATGTATACTGTGGCCACAGATTTAACAGACTGCTAAATATATATGGACTACTTATGCTCTGTACACAGAACTGGCGGATCCTTTCTTGACACACACAGGATATCCTGAGGATCGATCCACACCCAATGAACAGGCGGAGGTCTGATCTAAATAGATCGGTGACGTGACTGCCATCTAAGTGTGAAGGATGTCTCATACATCCACAGTGGTGTCTCAAGTCGAAGGACCACTATGCTACTCAACCCGAGAAGATTCTTATTGACGTTGGAGTACCATCCATTAAGAATCTCCGGTGAGCCGTTCAGTGTTTATCCATTATAAACACCTACACGTCTATACGAGTCTCCCTAGACTCATGGTTCATTGGGATAAACCATCGGACCAAGTCTCGATATACGACATGTACTGGTCTCAACGGATTTGACTAACCGACCCGTGTTAGCAAATCTTGACCAGGAACTATGTTTGATAATATTCATATAGCAGTGACACTTCCCAATGTCAATTACAAACTAACTTTGTAACTGTGTACTGCATTATATATTATCGGGCCTTTGTCTAATATATACATATCACTAAACCACATTTAGTTTCAATCTAATCGTAATCAGATCGAATACGTATATAAGAACAAGAGGTGCAACCATAAATAAGTAATATTATGGAATAAAGGATGTTCGTATTCATGAATCAGACATAAATACGGCCCGGATTGGCGCTCTGAGCACCAACCCCAACAATGACCACTTCCAAATTTGGGGATTTTCATTTATGTTGTGTATTAGGATGTGTATATGATGAATCTAAAGTTTCATGTTGATTGGATTACACTTGATGTGTTTTGAAGCATGAAATCACAAAGTGCACATTTGGCACCCTTGTGAGGCTCTCGGCTAAATGGGTAATATTTGGGGATTTTTTTTGCTTTTGGTGTTTTGATGTTTTGAACATGCTAAGTTCATCTTAGAAATGATTTAGAATCATTCAAAATTGATTTGATCAATTTCGGACTAAAATGGATAAAATACCAAGTGTGAGGGCAATTCGGTAAATTCACTTAAATATGATTTATTGAATTTTATTTCATAATTTTATTATTGTATTATTAAATAAATATGTTTATTTGATTAATCCGAGAAAAATTTTTGAAATCAGAAAATCTGATTTTCCACCGCTTCCGCTGCGTTACCGGATTTACCCCATAAAAACCCATACATTCCTCACTTTCTTCTTAGTATCTTCAAACCAATATTTGATTGAGAGCTTTTGTAATGGAGGTTTTTGGCCATGGAAGATCTTAAATGAGAAAACAAAATTTTCTCACTTTAAATATAAGGATAGGGACGAAATTGAGAGTAATTTGGTCAATTTTACCTATTTAATGTCATTAAATTAAAAAGAAGATAAGATAAGCTTAAACTTGGACAAATCAAATTTGCACATTTAAGGTTAATAAAATCATGCCACATGTATCAATAATAATTAACATATTGCATAACATTTATGTAATATGAATATTTTTTAATTATTCAAATATTTAATTATTAAATATCTAAATAATTAATTAATATAATTATTATTATACATATATGTATTTTTTTTACATTAAATAAAAAATACATATATTTATGGCATGTGTCAAAATCTCATTTGACAATTAATTAATGTGTATCTAATCAAATTATGTATCAAATACAAATACACAATAATTATTATTGACCAAAAATGCCCATTTGCATGTGTTGTCGTTTAACCGATTAAACGATCCGAATTAACTCATTTAATCCGATGAAATATTATGAATAATCCGTATTATTCATATTGAGTTGCCCAAGTGCTCAACGAGTACACTTCATATTGTGGGACTCTCTAAGTTTAGGTTTATCCGTCACAAAATCCAATTTGGTGTCCATAATCCACCCACTCATGGATTATGTCGACCACATATAATCTCGCTAAAATATGCAAGTCGATATCATTGCATACGTATAATCCATCTGTCATAGGCTATCCATATTATACCTGGGGTATAGATAAAAACGTCAAACTCGTTCGATATAATACAGTCAACTTTCAATTTACGATCTCTAAATAACACTCGGAACTGATTTCTGAAGTTATAGCACGGCCATGGATTTAATAGATCATAAACATGTGAGGATGCCTATGCCCTCTACACAGGACTGACGAATCTTATCTTGATACGCACTGGATATCATGAGCATCAGTACACACCCAACGAACAGGCGGAGGTCTGATCATGAATAGATCGTTGACGTGACTGTCATCAAAGTGTGGAGGATAACTAATATATGCCACTGTGGTATCTCAAGTTAGAGGATCACTATGCTCGCTCAACTCGTGAAGATTCTTATTGATGTTGGTGTACCATCTATTAGGAAATCTTCAGTGAGTCATTCAGTGTCTTATCAAATAAATACCTAAATGTATATACGAGTCTCCCGAGACTCATGGTTCACTGGGATAAACCATCGGACCAAATCACGATATACGACATGTACTGGTCTCAGCAGATCTCTACTAACCGACCTGTGTTAGTAAATCTTGACCAGAAACTTTATTTAAATATATAAATCTTATAGTGCGCTTCCCAATGTCAATTGAAAATTACGTTGTAACTGCGCATTATATTGTAAATCATAGGGTCTTTGTCTAATATACACGTATCACCAAACCAGATTTAGTTTCAATCTAATCGTAATCAGATCGAATAAGCGTATAAAAGACAAGTGTGCTACCAATGAATTAGTAATATTTATGGAAAATATAATTGTTCATATTTATGAATCAGATATAAATACGATCCGGATTGGCACTCTGAGCACCAACCCTAACAGTTTTTTGAATCAAAATACAAACCAATTTAGAATCCCACTGTGAAATGTCTCATGAATAATTCTAGTTCACCCAAAAGTGGTCAAGTGATTCTATAATGGTAGCCATAACTCTAAACTTTAATCTAGATTTTCAAACTCCTATTAATTATTCCATGTCTAACATGAACATATTTGACCTAATTATAAACATATTGTGTTTATACTTCCAAAGCATCATAACACAATTCATTAGCCTTATTTCAACTTTAAGCTGTGTAATCATGCATCCAATACATAATTCATCACTATATGTCTCACTAATTAAAACTCACTAATGAAGAACATAGATTAGGAGAATATCAAACATTACCTAGCAAGTTTGATATAAAGATCCAATCTCTTTCGACTTTGTTGAAATGGTTGGAGAACTTCCAAGATTGCAAGCTTGACTCCAAGATCCAATCTTGATTCTAATGCTAGAAAGCTTCACTGTAAGATCCAATCTTGATTTCTCCTAGATGAAACATTGTAGAAAACTTCTGAAGCTTCTCAAAACACTTCTCTAACTTAGGCTAATTTCTCCAAGAATTAATTATATTTAGCTTTCACAAGCTTAATTAAAACTTTGCTCAAGCTTGCTATTTATAAGAAAACTTAGGTAATTTTTAATTAATAAAAGTTCTAATCAACTTTTATGTGGGCTTAATCTAATTTGTCCAAATATTTTTTGATTAGCTGTGACTAATCACCTTTATCTACCACTTTGATTTAATCCAATTAAATCAAGACAAAGCTTAATTAATGGATTAGTTGCATGTCTTTCAATTTGAATTAATCCAATTAAATCAAACCAAAAACACATATAATTGCATATTTGGAATTACCAAAATATCTCAAATGGTAGAGATATTTATGAATTTACAATTAAACTCTTGTGTAATTATTACATTAATCCAATTAGGTCAAAGTAAATAATCAATGTTATCCAATAATACTTGATTATCTTAGTTGATAATTATAATATCGAATATTATCTTTTATCAAAATTAATCGACTACCCAAGTGCTCAATGAGTACACTTCATATTGGGACTCTCTAAGTTCAGACACGTTCGTCATAAAAGCCTAGCTAATATGTATGTAATTCGGCCACCTCCGAATTCGCTAAGAACACGAACAAACTTTCTGAACTATACAAGTCGAGGTCATCACATGTGTTTATCAATACCTCTGTCGTAAGCTATCCGAGTTGTGCTTAGAAAATATAGAATACACTGACAAGTTTCCGAGGTGCTCATCTCACGTCGACATGTCCATGATTCTTTACAACTAATCAGAAACCATTTATGATATATGCGATCCACCATAGCTTATCGACTTTGGCCAAAGTTTTAAGAATTGTGACTTACTTACATGGATACCTAAACCCCTTATGGTACACATACGGACCGACGGATCCTATCTGGTCTATACCCAACAAGCATCTATTGGCCAGTCCATGAAAGGTTTATGACATACATGCATCAAAGTGTGGAAGATCTCACACAAAATCAAAGCTATCCTATAGTCAAAGAATTACATATGCTATCGACTCGAGAAGATTCCTATTGACGGTGGTGTGTACATCTGTAGGCATTGCATTTTTGCATACCAGCCCGATGATGAGCCTCGTACGGAGGCACCACCTTTAAAGTCGCGGGAGTCGCGGAAAACGGTCGTCGGAAAGGGAAAAAGTCAGGAAGGAATTGGCGTTGTTGTGATGGATTTAATTCGCTCGTTTTGCTTCAGGTTATTCGCCGTATTTTCGTTTCAAAATATCCTTCGCTCGGAACCTTATCCTCGCTGTTTCTCACACCTTTCTCTCTCTAACTTTCCATGCTTGTGACCCTTCAACTTCCATGCAAAAATAAAATTCACCAAACAATTTAATAAATTTGAACTAAATTAAATCATTAAAAAATACAACCAATTAAATAACAATTTTAACATCAACAAAACCCACTAACCCAAAACATATAACAAATCACACAAATAATAAACAATTCACCATCCCACAATTTCCCTCCATGCCCCCGTGAACACCAAAACAAATAATTTCCTCCTCCATTTTCAAAGCATCACATGCAATCCCTTGTCTCTTTCACACAAACTTCATGCCACCTTTCTTTATTTTTGTTTATTTATCTCTCTAATAAGCCAAACCCCTTCCACACTCCTTTTCTTTGCCACCCACGTGAAGCCTTCCTCCCAATTCAACAAAGCCTTCCTTCACCACCGAAAGCTCATCAAATCATGCCCATCTTCTCCCTTTGATCACGGTTCATCAACTCCCTTCATGGTCCACACGGCATCACTCATCATCATCTCGGATCATCATTCACGCCACTCTGGATCACCAAAAAAAAGAGCATCATCAATGGAACCTCTCGGCCACCACTTTGATCTTAATCCTCTGATCATCATCATCATCAATTAATCATCTACACCCCAATCATCATCATCAACGACCATCTTCTACATCCACGACACCAAGGGAATCATCCCCTCTCGGCATTTGCAGCTCACCACTCTCAAGGACCATCATCACCACCATCAACCGCCCAGCTTAACGCCTTCAACACAAAACACCCACTGACCTTCACCATTCTGGATCATCACCACACTGCCATCACAAGGAACCTCACGGCCAAACCCTACAAATCACTCATTCACCTTCATCAATCTTCTTCATCAATCTTGGCCACTGCCGAGACAAACAGCCCCTTAGATCACACTCCTAAAAACCCTTGATCATCAACTTCTCACGATCATCAATAGCCCCCTTATCACAGCTTCAGACCTTCACAGGCCCACACCCACTGCACCTTCACGCTATTGGAACCCATCCATGATCTCACCATCATCAACCCAAGATCAAACAACCATCCTCACTATCAACAACAAATACTCCCTAACCAGAAGCCACTGACCTGATTCACCTTCACCACAATCATCATCATCATCTTCTCAAATTCATCACCTTGAAGGCACGCCACTGCCATCTTCAGAAGGCATTCCCTTTCACTGCCTCCATCACCTGGAGAACACCCATCACGGCTTCATCATCATCATTCTCTCATCATTAACTGCATTCCTCACCATCACCATCTTTGAACCACCTTCATCACCTTCACGTAGCAACCCCCAAAAAGCCACTCACGAAAGACACAAATCATCAGCCACACGTCTCTTCTTCCCAACTTCCTGTTGGTTTCTTTCTATATGTCCCAAACAAAGATTAAGCATGTGAAATACTATAAAGAATATATATTTAAACATGAAGTATGGCGGAATCATACTTACAATGCCTTGTGATGAAGTAGAAGATCAAATGGTAGAAGCTCCAAGTGGTGGAGGATTCGGCCAAGAGGAGGAAGAAGACTTCAAGCTCCAAGCTCTTGTATTCCAAGCTCTTTGATGGTTTCCCTATCACCTCTTTTGATCCCTTGCTTGTGCTAGCAAAAATGGAGAAGTGGAAGATCAAATCTTCCTTGCCCTTGTCAATGGAGCTCTCGGCAATTTGAGAGAGAAGAGAGAATTTTGTGAAAATGTCTTGATTAATTAATCTTTGTATTACCAAAAATCAATTTATATTTATGTTATAATTTATTAAATTAATAATAAATCTATGACATAAACCATGCAATGGCTTAGAGTGTCAAACACTCAAACTCCATGCAATGCCTTTGAGTGAAATGCACACTATCACCATGCAATGCCTTAGAGTGTTTTGTACACTATTAACATGCAATGCCATATCAATGACAAGTGTCATGTGGGCCCCACACGTTTCCCAATGAAAGTGGGCCCACGTCCACTCACGCGTTCGGGTTCGATATTTCCGAAATACCGAGCTAGCGTCGCGACGTTAATTAAATCGGATTTAAATAAATAATCGCTCCTAGCGAAATTATTATTTACGTCGCTTACGAATTAATTCTAAATTAACTCGTACGCCCGAATTAAAATCTAATTTTAATTTCGCGTCGAAATCGAATTTCGATTATTATATCGAATATAATAATTTTATCGATTAATTCCAAATTAACCGTTCTCTCTCTCTAAATAAGGCACTTTATCCGAGAAAGTTTCTCCGCAATTAATCCAAGATTAATTAAGTCTGAATCAAATATCATAGGTGAATCTTCAGGAAGCGACCCAAGAGATCTCCGGATATTTTGGCAGTAAATACGGTCGTCGGATAATCCGAACACGTACGTACCTCGTACTACGTCTTTACCGATTCACAAGACAAGGTTGGCTTCTAGCAAAGCGCCATGCCTACCCAATTCTCCAGAAATATTCTTATAGGAATATAAGATCTGTATCAGGCGTAGTATACCGTAGTATTGCGTACATCGATCCAGTATCGGATGATCACATGCTAGGCCTGGGGCTGGAGATGTGTCTGCCCCGTACGAAACATATATCGGACATCAAGCAACTAGTCTCTTTAAATCGGACAATCCTGACCTTGTCATATTGTCCCGACGGTTGCAACCTTTTATAGAGTACTAGTTCTGTGTCCTGCGTGATCATCACCTCCATATGTCTGAAGCGATACTTCCATCTTGACATCACATCCAGTACACTACGATTCTCGATAAACCCAGAAGAGGTGTACACAGAACCGGTTAAGGTCCCCAACCACCAAAACTAAAGTTTACCGATTGTCGCAAGTACTAGCGATGTAAGTCTCAGGTTAAGACCATATACACCTACCCTGATGCGGCCTCCCATAGACACGCAGACATACTACCAATGGGATTCCGCGGGGTCTATCCAGAGCGAAGCTGTTTTCCGTACCATCGGTAAAACACAACCTCTTATCGCACTTGCATAAGTATCCAATACTTAAATATATGAGAACTATGCCGTTGTGCCCTCACAACGTGCACAAGCGCAATACTAGTCTATTCCGCATTATCGATGTCCAGTCTCGATAATACCACGACTAGGGATATTTAATGATTAAACCTTTGGGGACTGATACTGTCTCATATCATTCTCAGTCCAGGTACTAATCATATGGACTTTCGCCATTTATAAGTCAAAGTAAATAATATTACAAAACGGCAAAAGGCAACTTCATTATCACATAGTTAATTTTGTACAATAATACAATATCATTTACAAACAGTGACGCTATGGGACATAATGTCTAACAATCTCCCACTTGGCCTATAGCCAGTCACTCAAGCATCTAATACCCGAACTATGTATGTGTCGTTCAAAAACTTGCTGTAGAACAGCTTTCGTCAGCGGATCTGCAATGTTGTCATCTGATGTGACCTTCTCGACTTTTACATCGCCACGATGTGATAATCTCCCGAATCAGATGATAACGTCGAAGAACATGCTTGGACCGTTGATGAGACCTTGGTTCCTTAGCCTGTGCTATAGCCCCGTTATTGTCACAATACAATGGAACGGGCTCAGCTGCTAACGGAACTACTCCTAATCCGATTAGGAACTTTCGGATCCAAACTGCCTCCTTTGCTGCTTCAGATGCAGCGATGTACTCCGCTTCTGTTGTTGAATCGGCAACAGTATCTTGCTTGGAAGATTTCCAGCTCACTGCTCCGTTATTCAAGCAAAAAATGTACCCGGATTGCGACTTGTAGTCATCCTTGTCGGTTTGGAAACTTGCATCGGTATACCCAGATACCGCAAGTTCTCCACCTCCATAAAATAAGAAAGCATCCTTAGTTCGTTTAAGATACTTAAGGATATTCTTAACTGCTATCCAGTGACCTTCACCTGGATCGGCCTGATAGCGACTGCACATGCTCAAAGCATATGAGACATCAGGTCGTGTACATATCATGGCATACATGATCGATCCGACTGCCGAGGCGAACGGTATCCGACTCATGTGGTCTCTCTCTTCCTGAGTCTTAGGACACATGTCTTTAGACAGAGAGGTACCTCGTACCATTGGAACCAATCCCCTCTTGGATTGTTCCATGTTGAATCTCTTCAACACTTTATCAATGTATGTACTCTGGGAGAGTCCAAGCAGCTTTCTAGATCTATCCCTGTAGATCTTTATTCCAAGAATAAAGGCTGCTTCTCCCAGATCTTTCATGGAGAATTTTAATGAAAGCCAAGCTTTCACCGACGTTAGCATGGGAATGTCATTGCCTATAAGCAATACGTCGTCGACATAAAGGACAATAAAAGTAAGTGCTCTCCCACTAACCTTCTTGTATACACAAGGGTCATCTGCGTTTTGCACGAAATCATATTCCTTTATGATCTCATCAAAACGCTGATTCCATGACCGTGATGCTTGCTTCAATCCATAAATGGATCGATTTAACTTACAAACCTTGTTTGCAAGTCTAGGTACGATAAAACCGTCAGGCTGTTGCATATAAACATCCTCCAAAAGGTTTCCGTTAAGGAAAGCGGTTTTAACGTCCATTTGCCATATCTCGAAGTCGAAATATGCAGCTATTGCAAGCATTATCCGAATGGATTTAATCATGGCAACGGGTGAGAAGGTTTCGTCATAATCAATGCCATATTGTTGACGATACCCCTTGCTACAAGCCTAGCCTTGTACGTTTGTACGTTGCCATCCATGTCGGTCTTCTTCTTGAAGATCCATCTGCATCCAATAGGCTTTACGCCTTCTGGTGCATCAACCAGTGTCCAAACTTGGTTGGCGTACATGGAATCCATCTCGGACTTCATGGCCTCTTGCCATAAAGCGGAATCGATATTTTGTATCGCTTCCTCATACGTAGCCGGCTCATTATCCTCAATAAGATTAATATCTATATGAGGTGAGATCAGGAACCCATACCTCTCAGGTACTGTTCTGACTCTCTCCGACCTACGCGGTCCTTGTGTATGTGAAGTTTGTGGTACAGACTCATCCCGGATGGTCTGTTCTTGTTCCGTCGTTGATTCATTGCCAGGAACAGTATCACTACGATCTTCATCGAGTTCTACTTTCCTCCCACTTACCACTGCATTTAGGAATTCCTTCTCAAGGAAAACCGCATGTAGAGCAACAAATACTCTGTTCTCTTGTGGGTTATAGAAGTAATATCCTTTGGTTTCCCTAGGATATCCAACGAAAAGGCATTTATCAGATTTGGGCTCAAGTTTGGTGCCTTCCAAACGTTTAACATATGCCCAGCATCCCCAAATCTTTAGGAAAGAGAAACCTGGTTTCCTTCCTGTCCATATCTCATATGGAGTCTGTTCAACAGACTTCGACGGTACCTTATTCAAAATAAGTATAGCACTGTTTAATGCGTATCCCCAGAAGGATATTGGTAGCTCAGTGCGACTCATCATTGACCTCACCATGTCCAACAAGGTGCGGTTTCTCCGTTCGGACACACCGTTTAATTGCGGTGTTCCAGGAGGAGTCCACTGTGAAAGAATACCATATTCTTTCAAGTAATCTTGAAACTCATAACTTAAGTATTCGCCACCACGGTCTGACCGTAATGTCTTAATATTCTTCCCTGTTTGTTTCTCCACTTCGTGTCGAAACTCTTTGAATTTCTCAAAAGTTTCCGACTTGTGTCTCATAAGATACACATAACCGTAACGAGATGCATCATCTGTAAAGGTTACGAAGTAGTGAAATCCACCTCTAGCCTGGCTAGACATGGGCCCGCATACGTCAGTATGAACGAGAGCTAACAGTTCTGTGGCACGTTCACCTTTACCGCTAAAAGGTGATTTAGGCATTTTGCCTAAAAGACAAGATTCGCAGACGTCATATGAATTGGGATCAAATTCGTCCAAGTACCCACTCTTTGAAAGTGTGGATATGCGAGTCTTGTTGATGTGTCCCAGACGACAATGCCACATATAAGCTTCATCTTTTAGATTACTCCTTTTGAGCCTTTTGTTTGTCATTTTAGGAGATTCATTTATATTCAAAATATAAAGACCGTTATTTGCAACAGCTGTGCAAATTTCTGCATCATTTTTATATAAATAACACCCTGTGTTCCTGAATACAAAAGTGTAACCCTGCTGGGTTAACAAGGATACAGATATAATATTCCTAGTTAAACTAGGAACAAAATAACAGTTCAAAAGTTTAAGTTCATGCCCTGAGGGCAGTACTAAAACAAAAGTGCCTACGGCCAAAACAGCAACTGGTGTTCCGTTTCCGACCCGTAGATCCATCTCCCCTGATGCCAGCACCCTGCTATCATGCAGATCCTGCACATCAGTACAAATATGAGCACCACAACCAGAATCAAAAATCCAATTTTTAAAACTAGAAGTATTCATATTTATCTCAATAACAAACATACCAGAGGCAATGGCCTTGCCAGCCTTGATATCCTCCCTCTGCACAATGCTCATTCGGCAGTCACGTTTCCAGTGACCCCTCTTGCCGCAGTTGAGGCAGATGTCGCGAGATTTGTCCTTTGGCTTCCTAGAAGCCACTGTCAACTTGCCTTTACCCTTCTTCTTGAACTTCTTCTTCCTTGCACCTCCAATTGCCTTGGGGCCACCCTTTGGCGCATGAGAGGTCAATGCTAATGCGCCTCGCGCTTGCTCCCCTTTAGGAGTTCCTTTTCGGACTCCTTCAGCACAGACAACAACTCTCCAAGAGTGTCGTCAGTATCCATCAACTTGTAGTTGACTATGATTTGTTTCCAAGTATCAGGAAGTGACTGCAAGATCATATCTATAGTCAGATCAGCCTCCAAGACTATTCCCATATTGGCCAACTCATCAATATCGGCAATCATTTGAGCCCCATGGGCTTCAACTGATGCGCCATCTGTCATCCGGGAGCGGAAGAGTTTCCTTACTAGCTCGTACCTCTTCATCCGCTTATTGGTGCGGTGAAGATCACGCAATCTTGCCATCATGTTATAGGGATCCAAGTCCCTATTCTGGCGTCTGAAATGCTGAGTCATTGCAGCTAGCATAACTGACTGAGCTTGGTCACAATCATCACTATGAGTTTTCCATAACTCTAGCTCCAGTGGCTCAGTGGGTTTAGGCGGGAGAGGTCTCTGAATAGTATACAGTATCCTCTCAGCCCCAAGCACTATCTTGAGGTTCATTTCCCAGTCGGCAAAGTTTGTCCCTTTGAAGACATTATCGCCCATGATAATGTCGCGGATATTACCTTTGCCAGTCATCTTGACAACTATAGTCCAACTATAAAGTCAACGATGTTATGGGTACAGTCAAACTGTTACAAGTAAAATAACAATATATTAGTCCAACTAATTATTTAAGAAATTGACGAAATAATTTTGAAAGACGCGTAAGGCTAAATATCTGAATGAAATTGCAAATTCAATAATAGCCTCCCACTATTTTCTTCAAGTTTCTAACCCTCTGTAGAGAACTCGGGAAATCGAATTTCCTAGTGGGCTAGGATCCCGTTAAATAACACACAACCTTGACTTTGGCCAACAAGTTGTATGATATTTAACTAGGTAGATCTCGAAGATCAATTGGATCCCATCCAATTCCTAGATCCGGTAGGTGGACATCCAAGTCCGAAACATATATATCTAATACATATGTCAATGTATCTAATACATTTTCCTAACCATTTCCTCTGAATCAACTAAGCCTTGGCTTTGGCACAACAAACCTAATGATTCCAGTTAAGCGGGACCCATTGACAAGGAAAATTTCGTAATCAATGTCGATGGACAAGAAGTGATCTTGACTTTGGCCAACAAATCACAACTTGGACAGGACACCGATGTGGAACAAAATTCTCATGATTCAAAACATCCTCAATTGACAAAGGTCTTGACTTTGGCCAACAAACCAATGCCAATTTCGGATCTTGAGAAAGAATCATTCAACGGAAGGAAAATCGCTTAATATTGTTTGAGGGATTTTTGCGTAATTGGCAACCAATTAATTTATCTTTGTTAGGTCTCATCATCATACACCCTTAAGCATGCTTCTAAAACATCATAAAGCGCGTAAAGTAAAATAATAGTGATATGCGGATGGATATATAAACAACTTGTTCCTAGAACAATCACTCCCTTTCCTCTCCCCGTTAGCACTATTCTACTTCTACCCAATTACATAATACAATAAGAGAAACCTCATTTACATTGAGGGGAATTAGGTGAGAAGAGAATACAAAGAGATAAAGAGATAAGGCTGGACACGCAGGTCCAATTTATAAATTCCAAATTTACAATAATTTCTAAAATTACCCTTTCCCTTCTAATATCCATCCGATATACACTATTCATTCATCACATACATATATATTCAAACAAGACATGCTTTTACAACCAATCTAATCCAATTAATTAGTCTTTGTTAAAGTGATCATCCAATGTTCAAACAACGGTTTGATTTTGCGCGAGTCCAACTCGATTGAGAATAAGTACACAAGGTACGAATTCGCGAATTATATCGAACTACTTATTAAATCTTATTTAATTCGTATTCAATACTAATTCAATTATTTAATTCCAAATTAAATGTTTACACTTTAATGTGCTTTAAAGACTTAGATTCTAAATCCAATTCTATTGGGTCTCAAAGCCCAACTAACATCCAATGTTTAATTTAATTCGAGTCAAATGGGCTTTCAATTGATTTATTAAGGCTTGGGCTTTGGTCAATGTGGGTCATACCCTTAAGTGCCATAAAACCAATTTCAAGCCCATAAGGCCCAATTAAATTATTAAAGCCCATTATATTATATTTGGACATAATGGAGTGATTTAGGCCCAAATTGGATCCAATCCATTTGGCCCAAATCTACTTGGTCCAACCAAGCCCATTATGCCCAAATACAATATTAAAAGCCCAATTAACCAATTAAGCCCATTAATTAAAGTTAATATTCCAAACATTAAAATCCAATTAATTAAAGTGTAATATCAAGATTAACATATTAAACCAAATATTCCAATAATACCCATTTAATTTATTAATCATGTATTGTTCAAAATAAATGTCCAACATTAGTTTTAACAAAAAATCAACTCCATTACATGTCTTATGTATTCGGCCAAGGTGAGTTTTTGTGTATCGATTTGTATTTCAATCCGATTGAATTACTAATCTACGTCCCATACACGTTCTAAGTCATCCAATGATCTTATACACAAAAAAAAATATCAAACCACTCCAAGTAGTAATACATTCGGCCAAGGCATGGATTTGGGGAAAAATCATCCAATGCATTTTTCATGAAATTGATTCCATATAACATCATGTTATACACATGCAAGCATACTTATTAATAATTTCATAATCAAACATGCCTTTATATTGGGGAAAAATCATCCAATGCATTTTTCATAAAATTGATTCCATGTAATATCATTCTATATACATGCAAGCATACTTATTCATCAAATTTCACAAGAACATGCTTCAATCAATTTATCACACCCATTCGGCCAAGGTAGAAATTGGGGAAAAATCATCCAATGCATTTTTCAAAAATTGATTTCATATAATGTCATTTAACATACATATAAGCATACTCATTCATCAAATTTCACAAGAACATGCTTCAATCAATTTTACCCAAATTTTAACCTAAAGTATTTCATGCTTAAACCTAGCTCAATGATACCATTGTTGGTTTCTATAATATGTCCCAAACAAAGATTAAGCATGTGAAATACTATAAAGAATATATATTTAAACATGAAGTATGGCGGAATCATACTTACAATGCCTTGTGATGAAGTAGAAGATCAAATGGTAGAAGCTCCAAGTGGTGGAGGATTCGGCCAAGAGGAGGAAGAAGACTTCAAGCTCCAAGCTCTTGTATTCCAAGCTCTTTGATGGTTTCCCTATCACCTCTTTTGATCCCTTGCTTGTGCTAGCAAAAATGGAGAAGTGGAAGATCAAATCTTCCTTGCCCTTGTCAATGGAGCTCTCGGCAATTTGAGAGAGAAGAGAGAATTTTGTGAAAGGTCTTGATTAATTAATCTTTGTATTACCAAAAATCAATTTATATTTATGTTATAATTTATTAAATTAATAATAAATCTATGACATAAACCATGCAATGGCTTAGAGTGTCAAACACTCAAACTCCATGCAATGCCTTTGAGTGAAATGCACACTATCACCATGCAATGCCTTAGAGTGTTTTGTACACTATAACATGCAATGCCATATCAATGACAAGTGTCATGTGGGCCCCACACGTTTCCCAATGAAAGTGGGCCCACGTCCACTCACGCGTTCGGGTTCGATATTTCCGAAATACCGAGCTAGCGTCGCGACGTTAATTAAATCGGATTTAAATAAATAATCGCTCCTAGCGAAATTATTATTTACGTCGCTTACGAATTAATTCTAAATTAACTCGTACGCCCGAATTAAAATCTAATTTTAATTTCGCGTCGAAATCGAATTTCGATTATTATATCGAATATAATAATTTTATCGATTAATTCCAAATTAACCGTTCTCTCTCTCTAAATAAGGCACTTTATCCGAGATAAAGTTTCTCCGCAATTAATCCAAGATTAATTAAGTCCGAATCAAATATCATAGGTGAATCTTCAGGAAGCGACCCAAGAGATCTCCGGATATTTTGGCAGTAAATACGGTCGTCGGATAATCCGAACACGTACGTACCTCGTACTACGTCTTTACCGATTCACAAGACAAGGTTGGCTTCTAGCAAAGCGCCATGCCTACCCAATTCTCCAGAAATATTCTTATAGGAATATAAGATCTGTATCAGGCGTAGTATACCGTAGTATTGCGTACATCGATCCAGTATCGGATGATCACATGCTAGGCCTGGGGCTGGAGATGTGTCTGCCCCGTACGAAACATATATCGGACATCAAGCAACTAGTCTCTTTAAATCGGACAATCCTGACCTTGTCATATTGTCCCGACGGTTGCAACCTTTTATAGAGTACTAGTTCTGTGTCCTGCGTGATCATCACCTCCATATGTCTGAAGCGATACTTCCATCTTGACATCACATCCAGTACACTACGATTCTCGATAAACCCAGAAGAGGTGTACACAGAACCGGTTAAGGTCCCCAACCACCAAAACTAAAGTTTACCGATTGTCGCAAGTACTAGCGATGTAAGTCTCAGGTTAAGACCATATACACCTACCCTGATGCGGCCTCCCATAGACACGCAGACATACTACCAATGGGATTCCGCGGGGTCTATCCAGAGCGAAGCTGTTTTCCGTACCATCGGTAAAACACAACCTCCTATCGCACTTGCATAAGTATCCAATACTTAAATATATGAGAACTATGCCGTTGTGCCCTCACAACGTGCACAAGCGCAATACTAGTCTATTCCGCATTATCGATGTCCAGTCTCGATAATACCACGACTAGGGATATTTAATGATTAAACCTTTGGGGACTGATACTGTCTCATATCATTCTCAGTCCAGGTACTAATCATATGGACTTTCGCCATTTATAAGTCAAAGTAAATAATATTACAAAACGGCAAAAGGCAACTTCATTATCACATAGTTAATTTTGTACAATAATACAATATCATTTACAAACAGTGACGCTATGGGACATAATGTCTAACCTTCCACGACCACTGCACTGCACCTACACTTGGAGACCTTAACCTCCTCTCGCACCTCAAACCGCCCTTCAGGACCTAGCCATCTTCCGCCCAACTCCCAACCTTACTGCCTCTCTCATATTCAACGCATCATTCACGCAACAAAAGGAGGGAAAAGATACACGCACCTGACCTCTACAACAACCCTTAGCCTTCATTGCCAAAAGAGACCCTTCATACAGCCTTGCCTGCATTTTCACACAACCACAGCCACTGACTCATGGAAGTTATCACGACACTGCCAGTCAGACCCATATAAAGCCCATTCATGCCATTTTGAAGCCTGAAACTGCCTCCACTGCTGTCCACTAATAGCCAAACTTGCAGCCCCTTAAACACTCGTAAACACACTCCATGCACGCCATGAACCTAACGCAATCTGCCCTGAATTCCCCACGAAAACCAGCCACAAACTTTGCCAGCAGCTCAGGTATAAGGCCTCCATTTTTCCCTGTGCAGTTCACGCAGACATCTCCTTCACACCTCATCTCTACAACCCATGCAAACGTTAATACCTTCACCCTAGCTCAACAAACTGCCACTGAATCCCACTATAATTCCCGTAAACCAGCCTTATGACCAATAACATTCTTAAACTGCCGAGAACATTGCCTCCATAACAGCCCCTAAATCTGCACCTAGAACTGTCCCGAAACCCTTCCAAAACTGCACTAGAAAATACAACAAAAATGACGAGCGGAAATATTGAGTGAAACGGATGGTGAAAACGGCGCGTTAGTTGAAACTGTGAGAAAATGAAGAAGACAGTAAACTGTAATCGCGGGTAAAAACAGTGAACCCTAGCAAAACAGCGAAAACTGCAGAAACAGAAGAACAGCAGAAAACAGCGATCCGGATAAAACAATGGAAAAGCAGACATTGAGAACAGTGGAATGGAATATAAACCCTTCCGGCCCACCGCAGAACGCACTCCCGGACAGCGACTAAAAAAGGTAAGACCTGAGGGACCCCTTTGTTATTTTGTTGTTCCGGACACAGCGTACTCGGTTGACGTCGAATACGTCTAATCGGGTATGCGAAGTCCTACATTGAGAACGGCCCAAATTCCTTGGCCACATGTTTATCCGCATGTGTTAATTTATGATATTCATGAGATTGTAGATGTGTATTCTGGATGAACGGAATATGTGTTTTCTCTTTCGGTATATCGGATGGAAACCCGGACGTAAATTCCATAGCCGATTCCGAATGGACGGTAGTGCGGTCTGCACTCGGGATACAATGTCACGTACCACTAAGATACAATATCTCGTCTCATCCAAATTATATTTGAGCATGTTATAGTTTAGGTTATTCGTTTATTATTTAAAGCATGATTTAGTTTAGTTTGTTATTTATTTTAAAGCATATTTGGTTGTCCTTTATGCATGTATTAGTTTATGATGTGTTTGGGTAATGATTTATACATGTTATATAATGATTCAATGTGCTCGTTGTGTTATATGGGTGGAATTATTTGGATGAAAGCATGTTAGATCTAAGTACCCTTGAGAATGCATGCTAAGTAGACTTGGTTTAATATTACATAAATCACAAACATTACAAGTGACATAAAGTAAGAGACCATTCCGAACCCAACGGTTTTGAGGTATTCTCCTGCGAGGGGTGAGTGCGGCCTTAAATCTTTTGTCCGGTTCACACGGGTGGCGACTCCATGTTATTTCGTACTTCTCAATAGGGCCGCGAGTCTAGAACAGCGTCGTCTGTTTCTGTTGTCTACAGTCTGGCGACTCCACTGGGGATAGAGAATTGGCTCCGAAATGATATCTTGTAATGTTGTGATTTGTGTTTTAATAATCATGACAACTGTGTTATGCCTGTGTTTTAGACTGTTGTCATTTGGTTTATGTTTGTGTTTTGGACTGTTGTCATTGGATTTATTTGGACTCTTGTTAAAAGATATGAACTCGTTTTCGTTTTAAATCGGGACAAGTTCATGTCCTTTTGACAATTAGGCCAAAATTTCTGAAATGCCGATGGGCCAGTTTTGTGTTTGGGCTTTTTATCATTTGAAGTTATTTAGCCGTGTTATCTCAAAAGTGTAAACCTGTTGGCCTTTTCAACTGGGACAAGTTTTGCACTGCGCAATAGTGTGATTGAATACTTTAAAATGATAACGGGCCAATTAGCGTAAATTCTTTTATGAGTTTATTTGCATTGCACACATGTCATGCATACATGCATCATGTTAACCCTTTGTGTCTTAAAAGCCATCATAGACTCCCGTAGGGTTGGGAAAGAAGGAAAATTTGTCAAGGGATCATCAACCAACATGAGCAAGTCCAGTCAACGAGGGATCCCGCCTAGATCGATTGGAAGCCAAGGTAGCTGAAATTGCTAAACAGTTGCAGTTTTGACCAATGTTGTGACCAGTTTGACAGTGCCCCGTATAGCCAATAACAGAGACTTGTGCAACCCGGACGAAAGGATCATTGGAGAACCTTCAAGGATCAAGACTATCCCTCAGAGAATCAGAAAACAGACAATTCTCCAACTTTGGTAAACCTTGTCAAAGATGTTTGAAGTTGAAGATGCAAGGAGAATTAGAGTTAAAGGAAGAATGGTTGAAGCCATACTTGTTCTAACCTCAGAAGTCTGGGCACAGACTATCCTGATGCAAATTTCAGCACATGCCGAAGAAAATCAGATGGCTTATGCATTGGCGACACTAGCCGCAATTTAGGAAAATCCAGAGGTACTGGTGATGAGACTATTTGTGTTGACAATGCAAGCAAACCGTTGTTATGAGATAGAAGGATATAGATGTGGAAGCTGGATGACGGAAATCCTTGGTATCGCGATGTTCAAAGGTATCTGGAACACAGAGAATCTCAGAAGGAGTACGCAGAAAAAGATAGAAGATTGAGAAAAAAGGCAGGAGATTACCAGATTTGGGAGTTCACCGAGTAGGCCGACGTAGCAGATTGAAGCTGCACTTTGCTGGAAAGAAAGACTGAGCGGGTCATCAGAGAATTGGCAGAAGCAGAACGAAGGCCTAACCCAACGGGATAGGAAACACATACATGCATACAAGTAACTTGCATTTTTGTTTTGGTTTTGTTTTTACAGATTCGAACAGATGGGAACCATCAAGGGGCGACCAGAAACATATGGCGCCGAGGAGCACAATGAGGATCCAACCCATCACGAAAAGGGAGTATCTCTACACTTGCATACTTATACGCACACGTCTTTATTTTGTTGTTTGTATTTGCAGGTTTAAAAAAAAGAAAAAAAAAAAGAAATAAGAGAAAGCCGCAAAAATCGAAAAGCGGCACAAGCACTAAAGACGACGATGATGAGCCACATTGACAGATGGATTTCGGTCATGTCTGGCTGAAGACGATGAATTTAGCGCTAACATGGAGGCAACCCATGCACTTTGTTGTGATTTATGTTTTCATGTTTGTGTATACATGTTGTAGAATTTTTAATTTCGTGTGTGTATTTTTGTAGTAGGTACTGCAAGATGCTTTCATTGAATTACCAGAAGCCAAGAGACCCGAGTTTGTCACCAAATCTGTGGAAGACATTTTCCTGACGGCAACACAAGGCTGAAGAGTTTTATTGACCAGATCCTGGCTTTTGAGCCAAAGCTTGATCCATCCTCTCGACACTGGACTGTGGACTGATAATGATCCTAGCAAGAAGCATAAATTGGACATTGATCTGAATCGGTGATGTGCCCTGCTGGGACCAGGTTCCAAGGCCTATTGAAAGTTTGTGTTTTATTTGAAAGTTTGAAAAAAAAATAAAAAGAAAAAAAAATGCATGAAAAAAAAAAAGAAAATTTTTTTTTGAAAAAGAATGAAAAAAAATGAGTGAGAGAAGTCTTTGATAGACAGACGTATGTCCGGTGATGACATTGCATGCTGTAGGAGAGAGACCTTAGAAACAATAAGTTCGAGACGTGCTCTCATCTGGTATTTTGAATGGATTGATCTCAGTTAGACTCATGAACACTTGATTAAGGATCCTAGCAGTGGAAGCCTGAGTGGTTAG
>SKCR01008371.1:0-24005 GCA_019454045.1 Zanthoxylum bungeanum | reverse complement strand
AAGAGGCAGTGCGTTCGTGGTCTTTGTTGCATCTCTACCGATCAATGTGAGTTATTCCGCACCTCATTTGATATGTATTCAACTCGTTTATGCATGATTTATGATCCTTGGGACTTGATTGAAACTCAACAGTTGACCCATCTGGAAGCTAACCTGCAAAACTAGCAAACTGGTTTGGTGTGAGTTTTTAAAACTCAGTAAGTAACCATGCTGTATTACAACAAATAAGTCAAACATATATGACAAACAAACAATCAAACATAATCAGCAGTTTATCAGAATTACTAAATTGTTACAAATTCGAAATTATTAGCTTGCTATTATCCTGTATTCTTAACCAATGCCAAATTTTCACATTTACATTTTACATATATACCAATCTACTAGCTAACATCCAAGCATACAAAGCAAAAATCGATACCAAGAGTTTCTCGTTTAATATCAAATTCACTTTAATCACTTGAAACGTGAAATCATACATCTATAATTTTTATCTCAAATATCCATATTTGAAACAAACTCTTTCAATTCAATACAAACTTAACAAACATGCTTTATAATACCTATTACTTACATTAGTTTTCAAATTCATTCATTCATTTCACATAATCATACACTATCCATATATTCTACGAGTTCTATTATACATACACATATAGTCATGCATATAATCACCGCGCTACCAACCACGAAGAAAACATAACAATCAATACATCATAAACAACATAATCAAAGAATACATACATATGGCTGGCTTACGTATACAATGCTCGTACGAGACTCATTACATATTTTAGAATAGGTATGAGATGAATTCCGTCTGAACACATTCCTAACCTCGACTACTATACCACGAGATCATCAACCAATTAAACATACTACATGCATACATACCACGACACACCAAACTCATCGCACTGTTGAGTTTCAATCAAGTCCCAAGGATCATTAATAAGCATAAAACAATATGAATACACAACATAGGAGGTGCGTATACTCACTATGGTCGATTTTGATGCGAATAAGAACACAACCCATTTTGCTCCTTGTGTGAGTTCGGTTTTGGCCTCCTTGACTGCTATCATGCTCGGTTTTGGGTCATCTTCCTCCTTGAAAAATCGGCCATGGATGTCCTCCATTAAAGCTCCAAGCTTTGAGATTCCAAGCTCACAAATTCGTTTCCCTATCACCTATGTAAACCCAGGTGTGTGCTAGCACTTAGATCTTGCAACAAGATCATTAGCTTCTCCATTTTTGTGTGAAAACCAGAAAAAATTGGAAGAGAATCGGTCACCATGACCGTGAGAAGAGAGAAGAAGGTTTTGGCTCCAAAAGCCTTATACAAAAGTCAAAAAGCTTTTTTTATATTGTTTTAATATTTACCAAGTAAATAATAAATAAAACATATATCACTTTTAATACAAAAGTCAAAAAGCAAGAAATAATAATGTTATATTTCATTTCAAGCTTTTAAAAGCTTTTCATCAACTCAAATAAACTATTCACATCAAATCCATCCACTTTAATAAAGGACAATATGTCATGTCACATCACTCAAGTGACAAGTGACTTGACGATTGATGCGACTAGCGATTTGACGCTTGATGTGACTTGCGTGCCGCACTCGAATTCGAAATGCGAATGCGCTCGCAATCACTCTCGGGCTCGGTTCGTTAATTCCAAATTAACGAATTTTCCGTCGCGTCGTAATTAAATGATTACGCCTAGCGAATTCACTATTCACGTCGCTAACGAATTAATTCTAAATTAATTCGTTCGCCCGAATTAAAATCTAATTTCAATTCCGCGTCGAAATCTAATTTCGTTATAATTATCGAATATTTAATTTATCCATTAATTCCAAATTAATCGTTCTTTCTCTTTAACGATATTTTATCCGAGATAAATATCTCCATATTAATCCCAGATTAATTTTCTCTCTCATCGAATTAATCCCAGATTAATTAAAGTACGCGAGTCATACTCATCGGTGAATCTTCAGGAAGCGACCCATGAGATCCCCGGATATGTTGGCAGTAAATACGGTCGTCGGACTATCCGAACACGTAAGTACCTCGTACTACGTTTATACCGATTTACAAGACAAGGTTGGCTTCTAGCAAAGCGCCATGCCTACCCAATTCTCCAGAATATTCTTACAGGAATATATAGATCTGTATCAAGCGTAGTATACCGTAGTATTGCGTATATCAGCCCAGTATCGGATAGTCACGTGCTAGGGCTGGGGCTGGATAAGTGTCTGCCCCGTCCGAAGCACATGTCGGATGTCTGTAACTAGTCTCTATAATCGGATATTCATGACTTGTCATAATATCATGATTGGATGCGCATCACTCAAGAGCACTAGTACCGTATCCTGCGTGACATCATCTCCACTATGACTGAAGTGATACTTCCGTCTTGACATCACACCCAATACACTACGACTCTCTGATAAACCCAGAAGTGGTGTACGCAGAACCGGTTAAAGCCCTGTACCACCAAGACCAAAGTCTACCGATTATCGTAAGTATTAGCGGTGCAAGTCTCAGGTTAGACCAAATACACCTACCCTGATTTCGGACTCCCATAGACACATAGTCATAATACCAATGGGATTCCGAGGGGCCTATCCAGAGCGAAGCTGTTTCCCGTACCATCGGTGAAACACGACCTCCTATCGCACTTGCATAAGTATCCAATACTTATATATATGAGAACTATGCCGTTGTGCCCTCACAACGCACACAAGTGCAATACTAGCCTATTCCGCATTATCGATGTCATGTCTCGATAATACTACGACTAGGGATATTTAATGATTAATCCTTCGTGGACTGATACTGTCTCATATCATTCTCAATCCAGGAACTAATCATATGGACCTCTCTTCATTTATACATCTAAGGTGATCTAATCACAAATGATGAGAGTACAATCTCCTTTGTCACATAGTTAATTTGCTACAACAACACATGATCTGTGCAAATAGTGACGCTATGGGTCATTTTGTCCAACAATCTCCCACTTGGCACATAGCCAGTCACTCAAGTGTCTACCCCGAACTATGTACGGTTGGCTCAAACTGCTGAGAATGCTTCGTCAGCGGATTTGCATGATTATCATCTTGATGCGATTTATTCGATCATCACATCGCCACGATATATGATCCGAATGAATCAGATGAGTATCTAAGTATGTCTCTGATCGTTGATGAGACCATTAATTCTTTAGCTTGTGCTGACGCCTAGCTAGCTGCTAACAGAACTATATCTAATCTAATTAGATTTGTATCGACCCAAATGACTTCTATTGCTGCTTCAGCTGCAACAACAACCCGCATTTGTTGTTTATTCGGTAACAATATCTTGCTTGGAAGATTTCCAGCTCACTGTACCGTTATTCAAACTGTATAGTACCGTTTGCGACTTTTAGTCGTCTTTATCGGTTATATGAAACTTGCTACAGTGACCCCAGTCACTTTAAGTTCTCCTTCTCCATAGACTAAGACAGCATCCTTAGTTCTCTAAGATACTAACGGATGTTCTTAATATTAATCCAGTGACTATCACTCGGATTGGCCTGTTTGTGAATCCATATGCTCAAAGCGTATGATACACCAGGTCTTGTACATTTTTAATGTACGGTTTCTAGGAGAGTATTTCGAAAGCCAAGCTTTCGCCGATATATATATTTATATTTTATGGGATATCATTTCCAAGAAATGACGTATTATCATTATTTTATAGGACAGCCACTGTCAGTGCGCTCCCACTAACCTCCTTATATACACAAGAATTATTTTCGTTTTGAATAAATCGTACACCATTATGATTATATCAAAACGATAATTCCAAGAACCTAATGCTTGCTTCAATCCAATCATGGATCGAATAACCTGCATTATCCAATGGATTTACCGTGGCAACAGGTAAAAGGTTGAATCGTAATCAACACAATGTTGATAACGATACCTTTCCGTTAAAAGCCTAGCTTTATACGCTGGTATGTTGCCATCCATGTATGTCTTCCTAGAAGACTTTTAAGTACCATTAGGCACAATGCCTTGTGGTACATCAACTAGTATCCAAACTGGTTGACATACATGGAATCCATTTCGGATTATATGGCACTTTGCCATAATTAGGGAGTTGATACCTTGTATCACTTCTCATACGTAGTCAGTTGGTATTCCTCAATAAGATAGACATCTTTATGAGGTGCGATCAGAAACCCATACCCCAGGTTGTTTTCTCTCTATCCGACCTACGCGGTTCTTGTGTATTCGAAGATTAATGGTAATAGTCTCATCCTGGATGAACTATTCATGTTCCATTAAGATTCAGTGCCTTGAACAGTATTACTCCGATTTCCATCGAGTTATACTATCCTCCCACTTACCACTGCATATCGGTATTCCTCTCAGGAAAACCGTATGGTGAGTAACAATCTAATTGTTCTCTGTGAGGTGTATAAGTACAATACTTATGGTATCCCTAGGATAACCTACATTTGGCACTTATCCTATTTGGGTTTTAGTTTGGTATCATCCAAACATATGCCTAGCATACCCAAATTATCAAGAATGAGAAACCCGGTTTCTTTCCCGTTCATATCTAATATGATATCTGTCAAACAGATTATTATGGAACCTTATTCAAAATAATTTCTTGCACTGTTTAAAGCTTATCCGTTGAAGGAAATGGTAGCTCAGAGCGACTCGTGATTAACCTTATTATGTCTAACAAAATTCGGTTATTCCGTTCGGACACACTGTCAAACTGACGTATTCCGGGAGGAGTCCTTATTTGAAAGAATACTATACTCTTTCATATATATACTAGAAACTTATTGTTTAAGTATTATTCATTACGGTCTTACCGTGACGGTTTAATACTTTAGCCGATCTATTTGTCTATTTCGTGTCGAAACTCTAAAAGTTTCCGATTTGTGTTTCAAAAGAAACACATAACCATACGCGATGCCACATCCGTACAGGTCACGAATATTCATATCCATATCTAGCCTAGCTAGACATGGGCCCACTTGCTTCACTATGAAGTAGGGCTAACAGATCGGTGGCATTTACACTTTTACCAAGTAAATAGTGTTTTAGGCACTTTGCCCAAATAGACTAGATTCGTAGACTTTATTTGAATGGAATCAAATCAGTCCTGGTATCCGCTCTTCAAAAGTGCGGATATACGATTCTTGTTTATCATGTGTCCCTGACAACTATGCCACAATTAAGTTTCTTAACTGATCAAATCAATTTGAGCTATTTATTTGTCATGTTATATATTTGAGATATTATTTATATTCAAAATATAAATCTTGTTATTCACATCTAATGTGTTTATCTCATATCATCTTTATATAATGAAACACTTTAGTGTTCTAGAATATAAAGGTACACCCGCAGCGGGTTATACGCGATATAGAGATAATGTTTCTAGTCAAACTAGCTACATTATAACAGTTTCTAAATTTAAGTACTAACCCGAAGGTAGTTCCTAAATTCAGATATCTACGGTTAAAACAGCGACTTTCGTCCCGTTTTCAATTCGCAGATAAATCTCAATTGAAGTCAGTATCCTGTTCAAAATAGATTCTGAACATCAATATATATATTTTATGTACCACACTAAGTATCTAAAATCCAATTTAATACTAGCTGTGAACATAATTATGACAAACATAATGGATTAAGCCTTAAGTTATCATTACATGATCTTCCAAAGATTATGCTCTACTATTTGCTTAACTCTGGCTTAGGCATAATACATTATTTTATCAAATAATAAACTATTATTTTTCCAGGACCATCCTGAAATTTATTCCCAATTTGAAAATTAAAGTCGTTTAATACATTTTCACCCAGGTTATGTCTTAAACACTAATCTTGATTTTTATATCTTGATTCTAATAGTCCAACTATTTAATCAACGATTTGTGGTACTATTTATTATAATGATTATAATAGTCCAACTATATAATCAAATATAATCTAAATTAATTAACCTCAATTACATTGATTACTATAGTCCAACTATAAAATCAACTGTAAACGAAATTAATTAATTCAAATATATTGATTAATATAATCCAATTATATATAATCAAATATAATACAGTCCAACTGATTATTAAAACAACAATTTAAATATTAGTAGTCCAACTAATTTAATCTAACGACGAAATAATTTGAATGAGCGCGTATGGCGAGTAATTGAACGAGTATTGCAAATTCAATTCTTGCCTCCCACTATTTTTCGGCGAGCCTCTAACCCTCTGTCGAGTACTCGGGAAACCGTGTTTCCTAGTGGGCTAGGATCCCGTTAAATATCACACAATCTTGACTTTGGCCAACAAATTGTATGATAATTAACTAGGTAGATCTCAAGATCAATTGGATCTCATCCAATTCCTAGATCCAGTAGGCGGATATCCAAATCCTAAACATATATCTTATATATGCCAATACATCCAATGTATTACCTAACCTTTTTCCTCTGAATCAACTAAGCCTTGGCTTTGGCACAACAAACCTAGTGATCCCAGTCAGCGCGACCCATTGACCATGGAAAGTTTCGTAATCAATGTCGATGGACAAGAAGTGGTCTTGACTTTGGCCAACAACCACAACTTGGACAAGACACCGATATGGAACAAAACTCTCGTGATTCAAACACATCTTTGACGGACAAAGGGCTTGACTTTGGCCAACAACCCAATGCCAATCTCGGATCTTGAGTGAGAATCACTCAATGGAAGGAAAAACCTTGATATTGAGCGAGGGTTTTTCGCGTGCAATTGGCTACCAATTTATTATCTTGTTAAGGTCTCATCATCATACACCCTTAAACATGCATTCTAAACACATAATAAAGCGCATATGAAATAAAATAATAATGATATGCGGATGGATACTTTACATTGATCCTAGATCAAATCTCTCATTTTCTCTCTCCAAAGCTAGCACATGTATTTACTTCTACCCGTTACATACACTACACTTCTAAAGAAACCTCATTTACATTGAGGGGAATAGGTGAGAAGAGAATACAAAGAAATAAGAGATAAGGCTGGACTCGCAGGTCCAATTAATAAATCAAATTTATTACAATTTCCAAAATCGCCCCACCCGACTAATACATTATTCATGCATCACAACCATGTATTCATACAAGCATGTTATCAATCAATCTAATCAAATTAATTAATCTGATAATTAGTGATCATCCAATGTTCAAAAAAAGATTTGATTTTGTTCGAGTCAAACTCGTATTGCGAACACGTACTCAAAGTACGATTTCTCAAATTAAATTAAATTACATAATTAAATCCAATTTTAATACTATTTTAATTCTAATTGATTATTTAATTCCAAATTAAATATTACACATTATAAAATAAACCTTTACGACTTAAATTCCAAATTAATCATTACGGGTCTCAAAGCCCGATTAATATCCAATATTAATTTAATTAAAGTCCAATGAGCTTTTAATTAATTTCTTGAGGTGTGGACTTTTGGTCAACTCGGGTCAAACCGAATAACCAAAATCCAATCCGGGAGTTACCCCATAAGCCCATAAATTAATTTAGGCCCATTAGGCCCAATTAAACGTTAAAGGTCATTAGTCGCATTTGTGCCTTTTGGAAGCGGTTTTGGGCCTAATTGGATCCAACCAATTTTGGCCTAAACCAACTTTGTACAACAAAGTCCAATAAACCCAATAACAACTTTAAAAGCCCAATCCAATTTTAAGCCCAATAATTTAATTCCAAAAATTCCAAATTTTCCAATTAAATTACCTAAAGTGTATAGCATTATTAATTACCCAAATCAAAGTTTCCAAAACATGAAATTTGTCCAATTAATCATGCTTAACATCAATTAATCATGTCCAAAATAATTTGATCAAAATCAAACCCATTAAACATGCTAAAGTTCGGCCAAAAGGGGAAAAAATGCCCAAATCAAATTCAATCCAATTTAACCCAATCAAACATAAATTCAACATCCCCAAATGATTTCTAAGTCATCCAATGAACAAAAAATCAAAAATCCAAGACATTAGGGAGCTTGCCAAATTCGGCCATCCAAAGCAATTTGGGGAAAATTGTTCCAAACTAATTTTCAACAAATTGATCCAATCAATCCTCAATTAAACATACTTTAAGCATTCTAAATCATCCAATTTCATTAAACATGCTCAAAATCAAATTTACCCAAATTTCAATTTTGGCCAACAATAAGCAAATTAGGGAAAATTGTTCCAAACACTTTTTCATCAAATTGATCTAATCAATCATCAATTAAACAATATTTAAGCATTCTAATTCATCCAATTTCATTAAACATGCTCAAAATCAAGTTTACCCAAATTAAAGTTTTGGCCAACATTAAGCAATTGGGGAAAATCAATCCAATTAATTTTTCATCAAATTGATTACATATAACTCTAAGTTATCCATATACAAGCATTCTTAAACAAACAATTTGTCAAAATCATGCTTAAATCAAAAAGCCCCAAATTTTGCTCAAGAACCCTAAATTCGTTTTATGCAACCAATAGCTCAAGATACCATTGTTGAGTTTCAATCAAGTCCCAAGGATCATTTATAAGCATAAAACAATATGAATACACAACATAGGAGGTGCGGAATATACTCACAATGGTCGGTTTTGATGCGAAGAAGAACACAACCCATTTTGCTTCTTGTGTGAGTTCGGTTTTGGCCTCCTTGGACTGCTATCATGCTCGGTTTTGGGTCATCTTCCTCCTTGAAAATTCGGCCATGGATGTCCTCCATTAAAGCTCCAAGCTTTGAGATTCCAAGCTCACAAATTCGTTTCCCTATCACCTATGTATAACCCAAGGTGTGTGCTAGCACTTAGATCTTGCAACAAGATCATTAGCTTCTCCATTTTTGTGTGAAAACCAGAAAACATTGGAAGAGAATCGGTCACCATGACCGTGAGAAGAGAGAAGAAGGTTTTGGCTCCAAAAGCCTTAAAACCGTATGTCATTGCATGAGAGAGAGAGAAAAGCTTTTTTTATTTTGTTTTATATATTTACCAAGTAAATAATAAATAAAACATATATCACTTTTAATACAAAAGTCAAAAAGCAAGAAATAAATAATGTTATATTTCATTTCAAGCTTTTAAAAGCTTTTCATCAACTCAAATCAACTATTCACATCAAATCCATCCACTTTAATAAAGTGACAACATGTCATGTCACATCACTCAAAGTGACAAGTGACTTGATGATTGATGCGACTAGCGATTTGACGATTGATGTGACTTGCGTGCCGCACTCGAATTCGAAATACGAATGCGCTCGCAATCACTCTCGGGCTCGGGTTCGTTAATTCCAAATTAACGAATTTTCCGTCGCGTCGTAATTAAATGATTACGCCTAGCGAATTCACTATTCACGTCGCTAACGAATTAATTCTAAATTAATCGTTCGTCCGAATTAAAATCTAATTTCAATTCCGCGTCGAAATCTAATTTCGTTATAATATATCGAATATATTAATTTATCGATTACTTCCAAATTAATCGTTCTTTCTCTTTAACGATATTTTATCCGAGATAAAATATCTCCATAATTAATCCCAGATTAATTTTCTCTCTCATCGAATTAATCCCAGATTAATTAAAGTACGAGTCATACGTCATCGGTGAATCTTCAGGAAGCGACCCATGAGATCCCCGGATATGTTGGCAGTAAATACGGTCATCGGACTATCCAAACACGTAAGTACCTCGTACTACGTTTATACCAATTTACAAGACAAGGTTGGCTTCTAGCAAAGCGCCATGCCTACCCAATTCTCCAGAAATATTCTTACAGGAATATATAGATCTGTATCAAGCATAATATACCGTAGTATTGCGTATATCGGCCCAGTATCGGATAGTCACGTGCTAGGGATGGGGCTGGATAAGTTTCTGCCACGTCCGAAGCACATGTCGGATGTCTGGTAACTAGTCTCTATAATCAGATATTCATGACCTGGTCATAATATCATGATTGGATGCGCATCACTCAAGAGCACTAGTACCGTATCCTGCGTGACATCATCTCCACTATGACTGAAGTGATACTTCCGTCTTGACATCACACCCAATACACTACGACTCTCTGATAAACCCAGAAGTGGTGTACGCAGAACCGGTTAAAGCCCTGTACCACCAAGACCAAAGTCTACCGATTATCGTAAGTATTAGCGGTGCAAGTCTCAGGTTAAGACCAAATACACCTACCCTGATGTCGGACTCCCATAGACACATAGTCATAATACCAATGGGATTCCGAGGGGTCTATCCAGAGCGAAGCTGTTTCCCGTACCATCGGTGAAACACGACCTCTTATCGCACTTGCATAAGTATCCAATACTTATATATATGAGAACTATGCCGTTGTGCCCTCACAACGCACACAAGTGCAATACTAGCCTATTCCGCATTATCGATGTCCTGTCTCGATAATACTACGACTAGGGATATTTAATGATTAATCCTTCGTGGACTGATACTGTCTCATATCATTCTCAATCCAGGAACTAATCATATGGACCTCTCTTCATTTATACATCTAAGGTGATCTAATCACAAATGATGAGAGTACAATCTCCTTTGTCACATAGTTAATTTGCTACAACAACACAATGATCTGTGCAAATAGTGACGCTATGGGTCATTTTGTCCAACACGCACGACTTCTCATACATAAGCAAATCCATAACAAACACTCAGGGTCATTATTTAAACACTCACATACATACATATGTTTCAAAAATAAGAACATACATCTTGTTACCAAATTTAAATATCATATCAATTTATAGTCCTCATATCTTCCATTCACCGATCAAGCATACACCGTTTTCCAAAATTCTTGCTGAAACATTGATACAGTACCTTACTCACTCAAATTATCCATAGCTTATCATCACATACTAATACAAATACGTGTACTAATACTTTTACATATACTTGTTCATTTACATATACGTATACGTACCATTACACATTCATACACGTACGTACATAAACACATACATATAGACATTAAGCTTCTTAACTACTTCACTTTACAACATATCAATAACCAAGAAACCATACCGGTGGAGGTCGATTACTTAACTATACATAGTCTCGCACTTCTTTCTCAATACCATCTCTTATATATTCTTGTCTTAACCTAAACATTTCAATAATCTATATATATATATATAAACGTAATTCAACTTTCAAGTACTCATAGCATATGTTACTTACCTGGCTTTGCGAACACCCCAGGTCTTAGTCAAATCTGTCAATACAAATCGCGAAACATTATTAGAATCACAACTTATGAGTTCTCGACATAACTTTGACAAAATGTCGGATATTTTCGGGACGACCCAAACAAGTATGATTTCACTGTTTTCAGTTCCAATTGTCTTAAAACATCATTACAAACTATTACAAGCCACTAGTTCACCTAAATTCTCGATTTACGTATATTTCGAAAATTTTCCGAAAATGTTTTCGTACATGCTATGGAAGGGTCCTGAACCCTCCGAACCTACCCGGATTTATTCAAACATGTTTGTAATGTCATATATAACTCATAACTATCATTAAAATCAAAACACATCATTATACCTAAAAACCCACTTTTATCGGAAACTTGCAATTTCTATCGGATCGATCCAACTCGTTCCGTTTTCACTTGGATTATACTAAATGCACATATTCCTTATACTTATGCTCAACAATTTAATTTATAAAAATACACTAATTTATGAAACTATTGGAAACATCCGAACTTTTAATGATAACTTGAATTTTGTGAGTTTTTACCGAGAGGTCTTACCGAGATTTCGAGGGCATATACGGACTCCAAACGATCCCACAAACACGCTGGAATCGATGGAATTTCGATCGAAACTACTGTTCACCAAGGGTCACTATTCATCTGAATATTCTTTCCTCATTTCGCGTGCAACCGAGCACGGATTGGAAAAATCATCAAGGTCATCTTGTAGTACTCTCCGATAGATTCGATTTGGCAGGTGGCTTGGGCCGTGAAATGAAGTGACAAGCGGGGATCAAACAACCCATTCACGCATCTAAATCACCTTGGTTTCACTGGATTGCGGCGTCCCTTAGCCGGCCGCCGATAGCTGGAGGTTGGAGGTGGGCCAGCGCCCATTTCTAGGGTGGTGCGCCGGCCAGCGGTGGCTAGAATGTGGCCGGCGAACCCAAAACTAGAAAATGCGATTTGGGGGTGGGGGGTCGAGTGGTTTCACTTGACATGTTATGTATTTTCCGTAATTACAGGAATTATGGGTATTTATAGAGAAGTTTCAGAAAATTATATCATGACCCTCACAAAATTACAGCCAGGTCCCTACTATGAAATATTCTAGAGTATTTGCATTTTTGAAGCCCTTTTGATGCAAATTTCGAAAATTATTCAACATGAAAGTTGTTCGTCTCGGAAAAAAGAGTCTGATGGTTCATGAATCAGCTCAATCAGAGTTCATTTTCTATCTTTATAGTAGAGATAAAAACTTTTACGCTTATAGCGATAAAAATAAAAATCGCGTAGCCAGTTATCGAAACCACACGTTTTCCAATGCGACAAAACTTCACTTTAAAATATTCCCTCCTATTATCCAACATAAAAAACTCTTATTTCGAATAACATCTTATTCTGAATACCAAACTTCAATTCAAAAATCTTCCAGGACGGTTCAGAAAAATACTCGGGATATTACACCATCCTATATACCAAAATAAATAACTAGTCTCTTATTAATTGTACTTTTTTGAATTACCAAATTTTTGACTTATTTAAATTAAAATATTTGATTATTTGCATGTATTAATCAAAATTTAAACTATTTTAAATTTACATAACTTTTCTACTTTGATTAAATTTACATAGAATGGCTTCCGCAATGTAACTCCTTACAATGTCGTTAATGGGAATGCCTCCACAACATACATAAAATGATACAGCTCAAAATACATATATATATATATATTTACAACACTTGCAAAATTGGCATTATGACCTTACAACCCAAAATTAAATAAAAAAAATATTAGTCGAAAAAATTTACGACCAATGCATTTAAAAAAATAAATATTGATCACATGAATTTATTTTATCTCATAAAATTATTTATTTTTTATGACCACTCTTATGACATATAAAATTTTATTTTTCATACATGTGATGCCGAAATTGGAACAGATTTAGGCACCAGGATCGACCTTGAAAATTTCTTTTTGTCTTTTCTCCTCTTAAGCCAAAACTGGAACATATCTTATTTACTTGTTTATTTTTTATGAACAGTAATAATTTATTGTTCACGCTACAGTGCTCACAATCACTATTCACTACTATAGTCACACAGTTATTGTTCATTATTACAGTATTCATGTTTACTATTCATTGTTACACTACTCAAAGTTATTATTCACTACTACAGTACCACTAATTCTGCTCACTATGCTAAATCTTCTATAATAGTTATGTGTGTTTTTTAACCTTTGAAACACCCCAAAGACGACCCCAAATTAGTCTCGAAGAAGAATGAGAATATGGTTTCGTCAACACCATTTGGCATTCCGTGCTATTTTCGTTACCAACAAATTAAACTATGGGCTTCACTCACAATTTTTAATGTCCAAACTCTTTAGAGAAGAAAAACATTATCGCATAATTTTTCTTCTTTTCATTTTTCTTTCGTTATTTGAGAGAAAAGAATATGAACAAGGTGGTTAGGTATTTTTTTCAAAAATGAGGTTTTTTTCAAAAATGAGGTTTTTTTCACAAAATAAAATAACTTTTGCTTTTATAGGGTAGGGTTGAGGTTAACATAATTGTAATTAAAATTACCATTATATCCCTAAATCCTTGGGCATTTCTGGCCAAACTTTTCAAATTTTGTAATAATAAAATTCATAGTCAAATGTCTTCATAATGCAGACATTAAACCTCCACCTTAATATATATTTTATAACTCATTTTGAAATAATGTGTATTGATATCAAATATTAATACACATTTTAAATCAAATAATTATTAAATTATCAAATAGTTTAATATTTACAAAATATAAATATAAATGAATATGATTATCTCATAATCATTAAATAATGAAAATATTATATTAAACTTATTTAATATAGTTTTCAAGTATGACTTCAATTATTAATCACATTAATATTTTGAACATAATCTATTATTATGCATGTGAGTTCATAATTGGACTATCCAATTACAATATGATTTGATATAGTATATCGAGCTAGCACGGGGACCAACTGGACATGCAGCTTTGAGCTCCAATAATCCCAAAATATTAATTACAACTCTTTAATCAAATATTCTGAATTATTAACTTTAGGTTATTCCACTAAAAACCTAAATGTATAGTCTTGTTATTGTAGATATATTTTATTCTGAAACTCATCGACGTCCACCGATATAATCATTTCATATCCTCCATAAATATCTCATAATTAGGTCCGAATAATAATGTCTGTTATACCCCTTTAATTATTTTTGTGCCATAAGTACCATTGAATCTCTAATGAACGATTTATTCATAACCATTATGAATATTAATCTTTCGATTCGTAATAGAAATACTAGAGCATTCTAACTATTCAAGTACAAAATCAACCCTTAAAGAAGATACACATCTACTGCTCGCAAGAATGAGTGGATTTTATATCTCTGTAAAACGTCCATAGTCATACTCCAAACCATATCCCCAAAGTAAGTAGCTATTGGTCATGATTTCTTCACCAACCTCAACTTTGTAAATCAAAGGACATAGCCTGTCATGCAAGAGTTCGTGTACACTCAGAATTCAGATCAATCCATATATGATCATCTATTAGACTGATATGAATTTCATTATTTAACGGATATTTATAGAAATTTATTTATGTCTTGGTCCATTCCTATATGATCGTTGTTGAAGTTGGTGGTTGGAGCTCCAATCTGAATAATGTATTGTACATTTTATTATTTATTAAAAAAATAACTACATTTTCATTTCAAACCTTTTTAATGATAATGTCATTATGCATATTAGATAGAATGACATCGACCTTAGAATATGTTGAGTTCTAATATAGGTCCCAAAATCATGAAATCAAGCACAAAATTCGTATGAACACATCAAAGGAGTAAGGCGGAAACATAACTCACATTGAACGGTTTGAGATGCAAAGAACAAGATGCATTTTTCTTCCTCCAAGAAGTTCGACAGTAAGCTTTTGAGCCAAGGGGCTGCTCGGTTTTGGCCTCCAAAGTTCCTCAAAGAATCGGCCATTGAAGACTCCATTGAAGCTTCAAGCTTCAAGCTTTTCCATGCTCATAAATTCGTTTCCCTATCACCTATGTATAACTCAAGGTGTGCTAGCACATCATCTTCTTCCTAGCTTCTCATAGATTCGGCCATCACCAAAATGAGAGAAGAAATTTGGCTCCAAGCCGTGAGGAAGAGAAGAAGAAAAGAGAGGGAAAAAGGTTTCAACAAAAAACGTAAAAGGGGGAGAGAGAGAGTGAAAAAGTGTAATAATGTTTATATTTAATTTCCAAAATTAATTAAAACCATTTACTTCTTTTATTTCTAATAATCAATTCCTTTTACTTTTCAAAAAAGAAAAAGTCAAAAAGCAAAAGTGCTTTTCAATCAACTATCACTATTCACATCAAGTCACTTTATTAAAGTGACAACATGTCATGTCACATCACTCAAAGTGATTTGACAATTGATGTGACTAGCGATTTGACGCTTAACGTGACTTGCGTGCCGCACTCGAATTCGAAATACGAATGCGCTCGCAAACACGCTCGGGCTCGGGTTCGCTAATTCCAAATTAACGAATTTTCCGTTGCGTCGTAATTAAATGATTACGCCTAGCGAAATCACTATTCACGTCGCTAACGAATTAATTATAAATTAATTCGTTCGCCCGAATTAAAATCTAATTTTAATTCCGCGTCGAAATCCAATTTCTAATAATATATCAAATATATTATTTTATCGATTAATTCCAAATAAATTGTTCTCTCTCTTTAATTAATATTTTATCCCAGATAAAATATCTCCGCAATTAATCCCAGATTAATTTTCTCTCTCTAGAAATTAATCTTCTCTCTTTACTAATTAATCCCAGATTAATCATAGTGCGAGTTATACGTCATCAGTGAATCTTCAGGAAGCGACCCATGAGATCTCCGGATATATGTTGGCAGTAAATACGGTCGTCAGACTATCCGAACACGTAAGTACCTCGTACTACGTTTATACCGATTTACAAGACAAGGTTGGCTTCTAGCAAAGCTCCATGCCTACCCAATTCTCCAGAAATATTCTTACAGGAATATATAGATCTGTATCAAGCGTAGTATACCGTAGTATTGCGTATATCGGCCCAGTATCTGATAGTCACGTGCTAGGGCTGGGGCTGGATAAGTGACTGCCCCGTCCGAAGCACATGTCGGATGTCTGGTAACTACTCTCTATAATCGGATATACATGACCTTGTCATAATATCCCGATGGCCGGCCAGCACTTAAGAGCATTAATATCGTATCCTGCGTGACATCATCTCCAGTATGACTGGAGTGATACTTCCGTCTTGACATCACACCCAATACACTACGACTCTCTGATAAACCCAGAAGTGGTGTACGCAGAACCAGTTAAAGCCCTGTACCACCAAGACCAAAGTCTACCGATTATCGCAAGTATTAGCGATGTAAGTCTCAGTCTCGATAATACTCCGGCTAGGGATATTTAATGATTAAACCTTAGGGGACTGATACTGTCTCATATCATTCTCAGTCCAGGAACTAATCATAGGGACCTCTCTTCATTTACATATATCTATGGTGATCTAATCACAAATGATGAGAGTGCAATTTCCTTGTCTCATGGTTAATTTGCTACAACAACACAATGATCTGTGCAAATAGGGACGCTATGGGTCATTTTGTCCAACATCTAGTTCCTAAGAAATATGGGACATGGCGTATATGCGTTGATTGTCGAGCTATCAACAATATTACGATTCGAGGTCGAATCTTTTTCAAGAGGGAGGGGATGACATGATCTAGGCCGACAACAAAGCAAAAGACCCATTACAAGTACCATAAGGGCCAATTACGAGGCATAGGACCAAAAGACTCAGAGAAGTAATGGCAGGATTAGTTCAGAGTTTTATGGCCGATTGCAACAATCAAATAGAGACGCATGTGGGCTTCAATAGAGAGGGCCCAAAGCCACTTCACTTGGCCCAATTCATGTTTTGAATGAAGCTTCACAGGCCTGTGAAGACTTTGGTATTTTTGTAATTTAGCCTTTAGGGGTATAATTGTCTTTATGCCTTTACGGTTTCTCTTTGTAACACTATTTAAGCTTTCTTTCTTTTTCATTTAAAAACAATCAATGAATTTGAGAGAATATTACAGCTTTATGCTTTTTGGCTATGGCCAAATTCTTGTAAATGAGGGATTCCCATTTTCAAATTAAAATCGAATTATCTAAGTTTGGCAAACTTAGTGGCGTCTCCATTGCTAGCAAAACACTACAAGGAATCATCTTAAAGGTTCTCAAGGGCAAGTTCTTTGTGGGTCTTCTTTATGGCCTTGGAAGGGTTTTGTTCCTACAAAATTAAATTTGCGGCTCTTGGGGTTCTGTCTGTTGCTTGGGGTTTGCTTGGATTTCAAATCCAAGTGGGTTTCTTGTCATGGGTATTCGTTGAAGCGAATGCTGAATGACTCGTAGGTGATTCCTAATAGTTGGAAGTACACATCACCATCAATAGGAGTCTCCTTGAGTCGAGTAGCATATGTAATTCTTTGACTATAGGTTATCATTGATTTTGTGTGAGTTCCTCCACACTTTGACACCATTTATATGCGAAATATTTCATGGTCTGGCCTCTAGAAGTTCGTTGGGTGTGGATTGATGCACTATGTATTCAAGTGCGAATCAAGATAGGATCTGTCATCCCGTATGTGTACCATAATGGGTTTAGGTATCCATGTTAGTAAAGTCACGATTCTTAAATCTTTGGCAAAAGTCGATCACCTAGGGTGGATCGCATCATTTATGAAAAATCATGGACATGTCGATATGAGATGTGCGCATCGAAAACTTGATGGTGTATTATATGTTTCCTAAGCACAACTCGGATAGCCTACGATGGAGGGATTGTTAAACATATGTGACGACCTCGACTTGTATAGTTCAAAAAGACCGTTCGTGCTATTCGTGAATTCTGAGGTGGCCGTATTGCGTACATATTAGCTAGGCTTATATGACGAACGTGTCTGAACTGAGAGAGTCCCAATATGAAGTGTACTCGTTAAGCACTTGGGTAGCCGATTATTTTTGATAAAAGATAATATTCGATATTATAATTATCAACTAATATAATCAAGTGTTATTGGATAACATTGATTATTTACTTTGACATAATTGGATTAATTGGATTAATTCAATAATTACACAAGGGCTGAATTGTAAACTCATAATTATCTCTATCATTTGAGGATATTATGGTAATTGTAAGTATTTAATAATAGGTGGTTTTGGCTTGATTTAATTGTATTAAACCAAAGTTTCAAACATTGAATTAATCCATTTCCTAATTATTGGCTTGATTTAATTGGATTAAATTAAAGTGGGAGAAAATGAAGATTAGTCACACCTAATTATATATATTTGGAAAAATTAGATTAAGCCCACTTAAAAATTGATTACAACTTTTATTAATTAAAAATTACCTAAGTTTTGCTATAAATAGCAAGCTTAAGAAATATTTTAATTACAAGTACAAGCATAAACAAAAGCTTGAGTAAAATATACACAATTAATTCTTGAGAGATTAGCCTAAGTTAGAGAAGTATTTAGAGAATCTTGTAAGGTCTCTACAATATTTCATCTAGGAGAAATCAAGATTAGATCTTGAAGTGAAGCTTGCTAGCATTGGAAATCAAGGTTGGATCTTAAAGTCAAGCTTGCACACCTTGGAGGTTCTCCAACCATTTCAACAAAGGAGAAGTAGATTGGATCTTGCATCAAGCTTACTAGGTTAGGTTTGATCTTCTCCTATGCTATATTTCTTTGTGTATTAGATGCATGATCACATAGCTTAATGTTGAAATAAGGCTAATCAATTGTGTTAGGATACTTTAGAAGTATAAACACAACATGCTTATGTATTAGGTTAAAGATGTTCATGTTGGACATGAAACAATTAATAAGAGTTTGGAACTAAGGAAGTAAAGCTTAGAGCTATGGCTACCATTCTAGATTCACTTGACCACCTTTAGGTGAACTAGAATTATTCAAGAGACATTTCTTATTGGGATTCTAATTTGGTTTGTGTATTGGATTCAAAATTTATGCAAATGCGTATTTAGAATAAATTTGAGTTTTCGTAAAATTATTTGATATTTTAAAAATTTTGATTTTTATTTTATAACATTTGTTGATGTTGGTTTTGATATTAAAAATTAATTTTGGGTTTTTTTGAAGTGTTTAGGGAAGACCAGAATAAATTAGGGTAAAATATCCTAATTCCTCAAGATCACTAGAAAGTGATCTGAATGAAAAAAGAAAATTGCAATGAAAACATAATAAAAAAAGACATGTGCGTGCATAGTAGCATGGATAGTGTGTGCAGACTGTAGCGCACACTGAAGGGCGAACAATACATGCGCGCAATGTAGTGCGCACGGTACGCGCGTCGCGCGTTGATTTTATTTTTCTCCGTTTTTGAGTTTCTGGACTCTGATTCAGCCTCGGTTTTTCCCTATACACTCGTAATGTAATATATTATTTTATTAAAAATATAAAATTACATCCATGTTTGATATCCATGTGTTAGACCCATTTCTGTTGTGCGGGACACTAATCCGACCTAGGGGTTCCACAACTGCCCCAACAGAATGGTATCAAAGCAAGGATTAACCACAGAACACATGTTTTTGAATCTATGCCATATTAATTTTAATTTAATTATGCATAAAACATATTGTATATGTAAAGCATGATTTAAATTAAAACTTGGACTTAATTAAGTTATTGACTTGATTGTCATAAATCTCCCCTTATTAGGTGATTACTTTATTTAAGTAATAGTATTAATAATGTTGGAGCATTATTGGATGGTCTGTCTTGTCAATACGAAGATGAATGGGTTCTTACTACTTATATCCAATATCGTCATTAGTGTGAGGATATAAGTGTTCGAAACTTAGGTTGCTCTGGTAAAGCATTAGATGTAGCTTGATGAGTTAACGTAGTCACCCAATATCGTCATTAGTGTGAGGATGTACATACGAAGCTCATTAGTGCACATTGACAAGTATACACCTAGAACACGTCTTAATCCAATTTCTTCATTAGTCTGAGCATAAGACATGGTTCAGGACCAAATTAGGAGTCACATGAAGTGATTGACCTTGGAGGTCTACCTAATGAGTTTATAAAGGCCAACATATATATTAGTGTGAGGCTGGAGTAAATGTCATGGGATCCACTTCCTGCTATGAAATTTTGATAGTCAAATTTCTATTTTTCCGTTTAGGGAGATTACAGAATTACGTAAAGTAGTGAGAGGGCACTAATAGATTTAAAATATCATAATCAATTAGTGTTAATATTTTGAAATGAAAAATTTTCTACTACTACTCAAAAATGTTGTCTTGTAGATGGCTGCTGCTAATTCATTGATGAAACTTTTGGATTCCAATAAGATAAAAGGAGCCGAGAACTATTTCGAATAGAAAATGAACATGCGCCTTGTCTTGGAGCATGAAAAATTGACTTATGTCACTATCAATCCACTGCCTGTTGAAATAGATCCTGACTCAACTCCAGAAGAGCGAGAAACTTTTAATAGATGAAAGGATGATAACCTGAAGGTGAAATCTTACATCTTAGGATCAATGGTTCCAGATTTGCTGAGACAATACATTGAAGTACCAGATGTTTGGAGCATTATGCGAACACTCAATGAGTTGTTCGAGGCAATATAAGAGATGAAACTTTATCGAAGGTCTAAGGAATTGTTCTATGCTGAACTCAAGAATGGAGGAGATGTCGGCACTCATATTTTTTAACATTAAATACCAGATTCAATATCTGAAACGACAAGGCATTGTATTTGATGAACGACTAGGCCGTAATTTGATTATGTCTTATTTGTCTGGTTATTATGCTAGCTTTGTGTTAAATTTCCATATGCATTCGATGCAAGACATATACGAAGAACTTCATAACATGCTACGCACGGCAGAGCAATATTTGAGGAAATGCAACCCCACACAGTATCTCCATGGTGGAGCTGGCTATTTAAAGACTTCTGGAAAGTCAAAGAAAATAAAGATGAGAAAGAAGAAGATATCAAAAAAATACTCCAAGGACCGCAAAGGCGCAACATGAAAGTAGTTCGTGATCAATGTCTACAATGCAACAAGTCTGGACACTAGAAGAAGGACTGTCCAAAGCTAAAAGGAAAAGCAGGACCCTCAGGTACGCTTTGTATTTTTCCAATTATTGACATCTCATTAGCCTTAGATTCAAATAGTGGATGAATGTTAGGAACTGACAGTCCTACTTATATTTTCAATTCTCTACAGGAAATGAGGGTTAAAAGAAGGCTGAATAAATTGGAGATCCAGCTTAGAGTTGGCAATGGCGAGACATTGTATGTCAAGGCCATAGGATTAGTTGTTTCCAAATATCCCAAATATATTTAAATTAGATTTTCATGACTATTATTTTTTTCTATGAATTATTAGACAAATAATATCACTGCCAATATTAGATAAATATGGATATAAAATAAACATTAAGGATGAAGCTTTATGTTTGTATGATACAGAAAATTTATTGAAATGTGAATGTTCTTTATCAAACGGTCACTATGTTTTGGAAACATGTAGATATGTCTTTAATATAGAGATAAATACAAGTAGGAAATCTAAACTAAATAATACTGAATTATGGCATATGAGATTGGCCCATATAGGTGTTAGACGTCTATCAAAATTGGTAAATGATGATTTGATTGAAAATCTTACCTTAGATCCTTGTCTGATTTGTGAGTCATGTATCCAATGAAAAATGACAAAGGCCCCATTTCTAGGAGTTGGACACCGTGCTGGAGATTTATTAGTGCTAATATACATCGATGTGTGGGGTCCATTAAATCATTTCGCTCATGATGGTTCAACATACTTTGTGACTTCCACAGATGACAAGTATAGATATGGATACGTCTATCTGATGAAATATAAGTCGGAAACATTTGACAAGTTCAAAATATTCCAAAACGAAGTAGAAAAACAAACCAATAAATTCATCAAATGCCTTAGATCAGATCGAGGCAGAGAATAAATGAGTTAAGAATTCAGAAATTATGTAAGGGAGAATGGAATTCTTGCCCAATATAGCCTACCAGGAACACCTCAACACAATGGTGTGTCTGAATGAAGAAATCATACTTTATTGGATATGGTGCGAACAGCGATGAGATATACAAATCTTCCTTATTACCTTTGGGGTTACACTTTGCTTACTGCTGCCTACATACTTAATAGGGTTCCATCGAAAGCTGTTTCTACGACCCCCTATCAGATATGGTTCGATAGAAATCCAAGTCTTAGGCATTTAAAGATTTGGGGTTACTAATAGCCAGAGGGTATAAATATAGGTTCATTGGATTTCCTTATAATTCAATGGGATATCAATTCTATGATTCTGAGCAACGAAATGTATTTGTTATTCGCTTTGTAACTTTTCTTGAAAAGTAATTTTTGAGATAAAGTGGGAATTGTAGAAAGATTGAACATGATGAGTTTGATCCCAATAGTAAGGAACCTGAGATGGAACTAGAGATCTAATTAGGTGAATGATCTACAATACAAGTTCTACGTAAGTCGAATAGAATATTAAGGCCTCCTGAAAGACTATTTTTAACATATGATGTGAGCCTTTATGTTCTTCTCTTGGAGGAAACATATCCGACTACATATAAAGAAGCGAAATTGGATATCGATTCGGGAAAATGGAAGGAAGCCATGAAGTAAGAGATGGATTCCTTGCATGCCAATCAAGTTTGGGACATAGTTGAACTTCTTGAAGGAGTTAAACCTATTGGTTGTAAATGGGTTTACAAAATGAAGCGAGGGCCTGATGGAAATGTGGAAACCTTTAAGGCCCGACTAGTAGCGAAAGGTTTCACTCAACGTCCTAGGATTGACTATGAGGAAACCTTTTCACCAGTAGCCATGTTAAAATCCATTAGGATTCTTTTAGCCACTACTGCATATCACGACTATGAGATATATCAGATGGATGTGAAAACTGCTTTCCTAAATGGATTCCTTGAGGATATCTATATGGAACAACCAGAGGGTTTCATATCTAATGAGACTTCAAACTTGGATTGTAAGCTCCAAAAGTTTATTTATGGACTTATACTGGCATCCCAAAGCTGGAATCGTCGTTTTGATAAGATAATTAGATTATCTAGATTCATAAAAAATGAGGAAGAATCATGTGTTTATAAGAAAGTTAGTGGGAGCATGATAGTTTTCCTAGTCTTGTATGTAGATGACATCCTTATTATAGGAAATGATATATGGATGATGCAAAGTGTGAAAGCCTACCTTGGAAAGAACTTCTCCATGAAAGATATAGGTGAAGCTTCCTATATACTAAGTATAAGGCTCTATCGAGATAGAATTAGGAAGCTTATAGAGTTTTCACAATTGACGTACACAGATAAAATATTAGAACGGTATGGTTTTACAACCTGCAAGGCAGAAAATGTACATTTCCGATACGACATACATCTTTCGAAGAAAATGGCACCTCAGACTGAGGAAGAGAGAGTTAGAATGTCTAACTTGCCATATGATTCTTGTATTGGAAGCATAATGTAT
>SKCR01008370.1:0-24000 GCA_019454045.1 Zanthoxylum bungeanum | reverse complement strand
CTCTCCCCGGCTAGCACTATTCCATCTTCTACCCAATTACATAATACAATAATAGAAACCTCATTAACATTGAGGGGAATTAGGTGAGAAGAGAATACAAAGAATCAATAAAGAGAGAAGGCTGGACACACAGGTCCAATTTATAAATTCTAAATTTACAACAATTTCTAAAATTGCCCTTTCCCTTCTAATATCCATCTGATATACGCTATTCATTCATCACATCCATGTATTCATTCATAGCATGTTATTGAATCAATCTAATCAAATTAATTAATCTTTGAATATTAGTAATCATCCAATGTTCAAACAATGATTTGATTTGCGCGAGTCCAACTCGATTGTGAATAAGTATTCGAAGTACGAATTCTTGAATTATATCGAACTACTCGTTTAATCTAATTTAATTCATAATCAATACTAATTCATTTATTTAATTCCAAATTAAATAACTACACTTTTAATGCGCTTTAACGACTTAGATTCCAAATCTAATCTAAATGGGTCTCAAAGCCCAATTAACATCCAATGTTGTTTAATTAAAAGTCCAATGGGCTTTCAATTGATTTCATAAGGCATGGGCTTTGGTCAATATGGGTCAAACCCAAATACCAAGGCTCAAGTAAGGAATCACCCTTATTTGCCAAGAAACCAATTTTGGCCCATTAGGCCCAATTAAACATTTAAAGCCCATTTGTTATATTTGGACTTAATGGAATGGTTTAGGCCCAATATGGATCCAATCCATTTGGCCCAAACCTACTTGGCCCAACCAAGTCCATAAGGCCCAAATACAACAATTACAAGCCCAATTTAAAATAAAGCTCAATTAATTAAACTTTAATATTCCAAATTTAAAATTCAATTAATTAAGTGTTAAGCCATGATTAACCATTAAATTAACATTTCCAAAATACTAATCTAACCAATTAATCATGCTTTTCATCATCAACACATGTCCAACATATTTGATTCAAAAATCATCTCATTATATGCTACAACACTCACGGCATTTTAGTGTTTATATGTTCGATTCCGATTTCAATCCGATTGAATTATAAATCAACATTTCCCAATTATTTCAAGTCATCCAATGATCAAAGGAACAAAAATACCATGACTTTAGGGCACTATAAGCATTCGGCCAAGCCTCATTTTTGGGGAAAAATAGATCCAATCCATTTTTCACAAAATTGATCACAAACAACTCCAAGTCATTCATTCACAAGCATGCTCAAACAAGTAATTTAGTCAAAACATGCTCAAAAACAATTTACCCAAATTTTACACTAAGTTTATTTCATGCTCAAAATGGCTCATTGATACCATTGTTGGATTTCTAGGTTAATCCCAAGATCATATTAAGCATAGAAATAGAATGAATACGCAAAGAATAGTGGCGGAAACACACTTACATTGAACGGATTTGGATGTGGTGAGAAGCAAAATGAACTCCAAGATCCCTTTGCAATTTTCGGCCAAGGTGGTCCTCCAAGCTCCAAGCTTTGTCTTGTGATTCCAAGCTCCAAGGTTGGTTTCCCTATCACCTTGTGATGATCCTTTTGAGTGCTAGCTCTTGGTAATTTTTGCAACAAAAATCACCTCCTTCTACCTTGAACTTTCGGCCAAGTGAAAGAAAAATGGAGAGAGTGCAATTTTGTGTGATGTGCGTGAATGAGAGAGAAGTGAGGAGAGTGTTGACTTCATTTCCTTTTTGTTTATTTGATTTCAAAAACCAAATTAAAGGTTTACCAAAATTTTGGTAATAAGTCAATCATGTCATTTTAACTTGGAGTGTAAAACAAGTTAAAATCATTCTCACCAAAACCCATAACTCAAAGTGACAAGTGATGTGACTAATGATGTGACATGTAGGCCCCACTTGATTTGAAATCCGAGTGGGCCCGCAAACACTCCGGGCTCGGGTTCGCTAATTCCGAATTAATGAATTTTTCTGTTGCGACGTAATTAAATCAAATTAATTAAATAATAATGCCAAGCAAAATTATTATTCATGTCGCTAGCGAATTAATTCTAAATTAATCTGTTTGCCCGAATTAAAATCTAATTTAATTCCGCGTCGAAATCTAATTTCGTTTAATATATCGAATATATTATTTTATCAATTAATTTCAAATTAATCGTTCTCTCTCTTCAAATAGTACTTTATCCTAGATAAATTATCTCCGCTATTAATCCCAGATTAATAAAGTTCGAATCATACGTCATCGGTGAATTTTCGGGAAGCGACCCAAGAGATCCCTGGATATATTGGCAGTAAATCCGGTCGTCGGACTATCCGAACACGTACGTACCTTGTACTACGTTCTTTCCGATTTACGAGACAAGGTTGGCTTCTAGCAAAGCGCCATGTCTACCCAATTCTCCAGAAAAATTATTAATGGAATATATAATCTATATTAGGCGTAGTATACGTAGTATTGCGTATATTGATCCAGTATCGGATGTCAAATGCAAGGCCTGAGGCTGGAATAGTGTCTGCCCCGTACGAAGCATATATCGAATCACTAGCAACTAGTCTGTTTATTATCGGATAATCATGACCTAGTCATATTATCCCGACTGTTGCAACCTTTTAGAGAACCAGTTCTGTATCCCTGCGTGACTATCATCTCCATATGACTGAAGTGATACTTCCGTCTTGACATCACATCCAATACACTACGATTCTCAATAAACCCAGAAGAGGCGTACACAGAACCTGTTAAAGTCTTGGACGACCAAAACCAAAGCGTATTGATTGTCGCAAGTACTAGCGATGCAAGCTTCAAGTTAAGACCAAATACACCTACCCTGATGCAGACTCCCATATACAAATAGTCATACTACCAATGGGATTCCGTGGGGTCTATCCATAGCGAAGCTATTTTTCATACCATCGGTAAAACACAACCTCCTACCACACTTGCATAAGTATCCAATACTTAAATATATGAGAACTATGTTGTTACGCTTCCATAACACGCACAAGTGCGATATTAGTCTATTCCGCATTATCGATGTCCAGTCTCGATAATACTACGACTAGGGATATTTAATGATTAAACCGTCGTGGATTGATACTATCTCATATCATCTCAATCCGGAACTAATCATAAGGACTTTCATCATTCACACATTTAAGTAATCTAATTACGAAATGATAAAAGGCAATTTCCTTTGCTACATAATTACTTTGTACAAAAACACAATGTCTTTTACAAATAGTGACGCTATGGGTCATAATTTTCCAACAAACATATCCAGGGATCTCTTGGGTCGCTTCCCAAAGATTCACCGATGACATTTGACTCGAACAGAATTAATCTAGGATTAATTATAAGAGAGAGAAAATTAATCTAGGATTAATTGCGGCAATAATTATCTAGGATAAAATTCTAATAGAAGAGAGAACGCGATAAATTTGGAATTAATCAATTAAATAATATATTGGATATATTAATTTAAATCAGATTTCAAAGCGGAATTAAAATTGGATTTTAATTCGGGCGAAAGAATTAATTTGGAATTAATTCGTAAGCTACTTTCGTAATAATTTTGCTAGGCATTATTATTTAATTAAATTGGATTTAATTACGTCGCGACGGAAAATTCGTTTAATATATTAAACGAACCCGAGCCCGAAGTGTGTTGAGCAAGCCACTTGAATTTTGAATTTAAAAGGTGGGGTCCACCAACTTACATCAAATGTCTACATGAGTGATGGAAGTGGTTGAGGGCATTTAATGCCATTTTCCCTTCAACACACTTTGACTTTGCTTTTTCTTTTTGAAAAAGATATACCACTTTTTACAAGGCATTTTTTGGTAATTGTTTTAGAAATAAAATATCAAAAACTCTCTTTTCTCTCCTTGCTTTTGCCGTGAACCTAGGGTTCTTCCTCCATTGATGTTGCTTCAAAATCAAGTGAGCTAACACTTAAGGAGTCTTGTGAGGTGATAGGGAAACTCACCTTTGGGTTGGATTCACTCAAAGTCGAAAGCTTGGAGCTCTCAACAAACATCAAATATTTTTGAAATCCAACATCCGATCATTGTAAGTTTTTTCCGCAAACTTCTTTAATATTCACACACAAATCATTCTTAGAGATCATTGGCATGTCTAGGACACTTACAAATGCTTGCATCTCAATAATTAGTGTGATATTCATCATAATCAACTCATCAACAATGCCCTAAAACTCACTAGGTATGTATTACATTGTGCCCTTGTTTGTATTTCAAATTCACAAGATTTTTCATCCAGTTAGCTTTGTTATGTGCAGTTGGCTGCTTATAATTTGTTTCCAATTTCTTCCAAAGAACATTGTCCTTAGTCTCCTTTGTTATATGGTTATACACACTCTGATCAATCCATGACCTTATAATACCTTCAATATTTTAATTCAATTGAGCGCATTTTCTATCATCTAAATATTTGGGTTTAACATCATCACCTTGAATAGGTTTATGTAAGCCTTTCATATAGAGCAAATCTTTCATCCTAACTTCGAAATACCATAATTCCAAAATTTTTATTTAATCATGCAAGCTGAAGACTCCTCCATCTAAATCCACACAAGTAATCATGTCCCATAAAATCCAAAAACTCTAATACCACTTGTTAGTAGAGGGACTCATCACAACGTAACCAATAATTAAGCGGAAATAACTATTACCCTCTTTATGTGATTAAAACGGATTGTGTGTCATAAAATAAAGTAACGGAAGCTAAAAAGGAATCACAACTAAGGTAATAAATAAACACAAACAACCATAAAATGAGACATCAGATTCTACGTGGAAAACCTAAATTGGGAAAAATCATGGATTGTTGTCCGATAAAAACTTTGAAAAATAATTAATTGGATTATAATACAAGTTCTTCTCTAGATAATACTATATATTCACAATATCAAGAATCTCAATAATGTTAACTACCAGCAACAATATACTATCACAAGTGGGTATCATAAATTTCAATTGAAGAAAGATTAAATCTAAAATCATGATCAATAAATATATAGAATACTATGTTGGGAACTTATCTCATAAATATGGGGAAAATGGAGTAGATTTCACCCTCTAATTATCCGATTAAAGATTCAAAACCCACCCCCAAAAACTGAGTTTCGGACACTACTATATTTCTCTCTATTCGCAAATCTCACCTTTTTGCAAGAAAAAGCTCACTACCTCCGCTTACAATTTGATCTAAATCTAAAGTTAACAAGTTAATAAACTTTTGGGCCACCAATTGGACCAAACATGATTTTTAGAGATAAATGAAGTGTGTGTGTGTTTTTTTTAAACCTTAATATTATGAACGGTACAAATAGGTATATATAAATCTAATAAAAATTTACAATAAAAATATTTTGCCACAATAATTTATTCAAATCAACACTTGAATTCACAAAATTTCAAACTTTCAATTAATTGTGTAAACCATTTTGTTGCACCAAAGAGGCAAGAATTCTTTTGAGGTGGCTATTGTAAACGAACGGACGTTCTACGTTAACAAGGTGACCTGCTTTTTCAATTGACTCCAATGTTGCTTTCTCTCCCACTTGCCTGTTGTCAAATTAAAACTCATGTCATTTTTTGGATCAATAAAATGGAAAACATTAACATGGAAAATAATGACTTCTTAGGGGAAAAAAAACATTGACATGGAAAAAAATTATGGCTTCTTAGTCGGTATTGTTATAAAAAAATACATTGATTATTTTTGGACTTAGCAACTTAAGAAACATTAAACAAAAGCTTAAATAAAAGAATAATTTTTAACTGGGGATGGAAATCGGGACGTCTTTTCCCATCAAGATAATGATTCAAAATGATAAAAATATTTCGATTATCAGATTGAATAGTTTGGGATCATGAATCCCGAAAGCTAAAATTTATGATTCGAGATGAATAATCATCTCAAATTCCAACCCAATTTTTTATACGGGAATAAAAATATCTTAAATCTCGACTTAAACTTTTTTCCGAAATGATTTTTCATCTGAATCTCGAAAAATTGAGATTTTTTTGCCCCTACTTACAACTTCAACTAGTAGTTCCATTTTTATAGTAACATGAAAAGGCCTAAGATATAACTTTTGCCTATGACCCTCAAATTCTCTTGTGCCACCTCTGAAGTCACTTTATTTATATAGTAATATGAGAAAACTAATGTAACTTGGGTTGCTTATTTAGTGGATTGGATAAAAAAAAAAAATAGTCTAACTCACAACTCGAAAAATGATTAGGCGGGTAGGAGATATCAATAGTGAAGTCAAAACTTTAATTTGATACAAATTAAATATTCAGTGTTGAGATTTAGAAATAATAAGTAAATATCAAGACAAAATATTAAGTTGTTAAAATTATAAAGGTAAATTTTTAAATATTTCTAATCAGATCAGATTAATATGAAAATACTATTTTAATTTTCAAAATCTGTGGTTAAAATTTATACAACCCTAAATATAATGTGAAATCATCTTCAAACATAAATAAAAGAAAATATAACGAAAGCTAATTATAAGCATACTCTTTTAAGTTGCGGGCAGTTTGCATATCGGTAATCTTATCAGTCTCGCCCCACAAGAGATGTATTTTCTGCAAATTATTCCAATTCCAGAACTTACATGCATTTAATTCAAGAACGTACATGCATTTATAAGCATGTGGGCGCCTGTCTAAATAATTAACAACTTGCCTTCATAAAATATCCGTATGTATGTGTGTGAGGACCAAAGAAAAAGAAAAGTATTTTCTTTTAAATATTTACTTTATGTGACATAATAAAATAGATAAATGAAACTAAAAAGTTTGAAATAAGAATAATAATTAATGCACGTATTGATGACAAAACCTCATAACACAATTTATAAATACAATAAAAATAACGTTAAATAACAATAATGTTCTTGCAATGCTTTCATAATTTATTTAAAATTAATTAAAAAAGATTTTGGAAAAACCCCCCAAACTCAAACTTTAAACTAAATATCTGCGTTATAGAAAAAAAAATATATAAGTAAAGGAAACTAAGTAACAGTAATATTTTTAAAGTTATGAGATAATGGGATATTAAACGAATAATAGGGAGCAAGTGGTAAAAGCAAGTGGTAAATATTAATTTCAGTAAAGATCTCCTTCACAGATAATGGTACAAGCAGCCAAAATGTAATCACAAGTATAATTTAATGTTTTGAAATATAAAAACATCAATTCTAAAACAATATTTTCATTTCAAAAATTAAAAAAAAATCATTTGAAAAGAAACACCAAAAGAGACATTTCGTTTAGTAGAGCAATCCAGTTTTGATTACTTGAAAGAGTTGTAAATAGTTAGTAGCCAAGTTTCATTTTGTTAATTCCTGTATATGGTCAAAAGATCAATGGTTTCGGTTTGATTCCTTGAAAAGTGATCAAATCACATTCTAAATGATTTGGCCATGTTATTCTAAGTCAAAAATAAAATAAAAGGAATTAAAATTAGTCACGTACCTGAGTCAAATGGGGGATGCTAAATTCCTCATCACTTACAACCAAAGCCTCTATAAGTTCTGTTCTCTCTTTTCTGTGTTCAAATAGAGCCTGCACGTACTCATCGTCATAATATTTAAATGCCTTATATCAGACAATTTCAAATTATATATAAATTTGTAAGTAATATCATTCGGATATTATTAAAATAATGATGAAATTAAAAGATTAAAAAATAACATGGAATTTCGACAAACAACAAGGAAGTTCTGATCATTTTTATTAATCAGTCTGCAAAATAATAAAATACACAGAAAATAATAATGATGATAATGATGATGATGAATGAGCAAAAAAAAAAAAAAAAAAAAAAAAGAATAGACAAGCATACCTCAAAAATGTGTTTGAAGACAAAAGCAGGCAGTTTTGGAAGGTTGTAGAAGGCGATTTCAAGCTGAACTTTGATAGCATCAGCAGTTTTAGGAAGCAAATAATCAACCCAGCTATCAAATCCAATCCTTTGAAAAGCATCATGGCTTATAGAGTCAGTCAATGCCATGACAGAGCAAGTAACCACCATTGATTCAACCAAATCAGGAAACATCTCTGCCATTTTGAACCCAACCATGCCTCCATAACTCAGCCCCACAAGCGTGCACTTCTTGACTCCGAGCTTCCTCAGTCCCTTGGCAATGCACTCCCCTTGAAACGCCGCCGTCCGATCAGGCCTGTCGGTGATCGATCCCCCAAAGAATAGAAAATCTGGCACGTATACTGCATAGGTTTTGGCTAGGGCTAGTACTTGGAATTGCCATGTTAAGATACCATCAAATCCAAAGGCATGAAGAAACACAACGGCGTGCTTGTTTGTTCTTTCTTTTGGAACCCACGTGTTTAAAATTGTGCCTGGTTCAATCTCTATTGATTTTTGTATCATCCCTGCTAGCTTCATTAGGCCATGTAAGATGGGCATGTATAGTGTTATTATGTTTACCATTTTTTGGCTCTCTGTTTCTTTCTTTGATTTTGTTTCCTCTTTTTTTTTTTTTGGTTTGTTTTGTACCTAAGAATGGTGGGTGGTTTGGGGATAAGTGTGTATTGTTATCGACATATTCTTATGATGGACTTTGATAACGCAATACTAGAAGTATTCGACGTTCATTAGCGAAATATTACAAAAAAATGTTGAAGCACACTTCTTTTCAGTTTGACATAATTATAAAAAAAATTATTATAGTATAATTATAATTTTCGATTTTTTTAAAAAGTAACTATTAAAATATTACTATTATAATTATAATTATAATTACACTATACCTCTTCTAATCATCACCAACTACATAAATATATATATTTTTTATCATGATATACAATCATTATTTAAATTATTTAATGCGTAAGAAAATAAATAAATTCATAACTAAAACAAAGAATTTCAAATATTTCATGAAATTACCCATTATTAAATACCAAATAAATTTAATGATATAACAAATATTATATATACAATAACAATATAATATTATTAGACTTAAAAAAATCAATAAATTAAATTATTCAGCTGATTCTATTTGGTTTGAGTTTTTGATTAAAAATTATTCTTATTCGATTCGATTCGATTTTTTAGTTAAAAAATTGAATAGCTATTTTTTAAAATAAATAAATATCATTTCTATTTGGTTTTTACAGTTTCAATTATTTTTTTATTCACCCCTACAACGATGTGAGGTGGCATCATATATTTTGAGGCCCTTGTCCATGATAAAGCATTACAAGGAAATGTGGAATTACCGAACGAAATTACCGACCAACTATTTCAATAGGTAATTTTTTGGTATTTGTAGAATTAAATATAGATTGTGTGGGTGTAGTCTGGGCCCGCTTTAGGTGGTACTAAGGCCCAGATGTGGGCCCACCCATGGCCAGTCTTGTGGGGGCCATGGTAGGCCCCATAATTTTTTTTTAAATAGAGTCAATTTACCGACCGAATGAAGTTCTGTCTATATAGTTTACCAATTGAATTACAATTCAGTCAGTAAAATCTAATTATTTATTTATTCATTCGTTTGTTCGGTAATTTTACCGATCGAAATATAGTCGGTCCGTAATTGGTCGGTAAGTTATCGATCGACGCTATTTCGACCAGTAATTTATCACCGACGAGTCAACTACTAACTGAAGACATTCAGTCGATTTTCGATCAGTAATTTTGATTACCGACCGAATTTTTTAGATTACCAACCGAATATTCGGTCGGCAATCTCCAGTTTTCTTGTAGTGAAGAATTATTATTAAATAATTTGTGATAATTGTTTGTTAGTTATTTAAATATAATTAAAAAAAATTGGGTTCATAACGGGCTAGGTCAATTCTTATTGAATGGTAAGATATAATAATAATAATGGTAGTAAAGGATAAATTTCTTACTGTTTGAGTTAACTATTAGTAAGTTCATGTATTTTCAATAATTTCCCAAAGCATCAAAGCGGTTAGATTTAACCTCTGAATGGAAATTTAGTAGTTTTGTAATATACCGAATATTTTTCGGAATTGTCTGGAAGATTTTTGAATTGAAGTTTAGAATTTGGGACTGAATGATATTCGAAAATAAGATTTTGTGCGTTGGAAAATAGGTTGGAATATTTTTAAGTGAAGTTTCGTCGCGTTGGAAAATGCGTGGTTTGAGAACTGATTGCGCAATTCTGATTTATATCGTTATGCGCGTAAAACTTTCTTATTATGACTATAAAAATAGCATACAAACTCCGATCGAGCGAAATTTTAAACTACTTGACTTTTTTTTTTCCGAAACGAACAACTTTTGTGTTGTACACTGTAATATCCCGAGTTTTTTGGAACAGTGCCGGAAGGTTTCCGAATTAAGGTTAAGGATTTGGAACGGGATGGTAATCGAAAATTAGAGTTTATGTGTTGGGAAATAGTTCGGAATATTTTAAAGTGAAGCTTGGTCGCATTGGAAAACATGTCGTTTCATGAACCAGTTACGCGAATTCTGATTTTATCATTCTACGCGTAAAAGATTCTTATTTCGGCTATAATAATTTCAAACGAATTTCGATTGAGCTGATTCTTGATCCATCAAACTCTTTTTTCCGAGATGAACAACTTTCATGTTGAGCACGTTTCGCAATTTGCATCAGAAGAGCTTCTAAAATGTGAGATTTCTAGAAAATGTGAATGACATGGACTTGACTGTAATTTTTGGGGTCAAAACGTAGTTTTTCGAAACTTTTTTTTATGTATACCTCAATTTTTTGTTAATTTCAAAAAGGAGATAATCCTCAAAGCCCTTCCCACGCGACTCCCACCCCCAAAAATGCGTAGCAGCAAACCTTGGTCGCGCCGGCGGCTTGCCGGCCATCACCGGCCGGCGCGACCGTCCAGAGGGTACGCCGGCAACCCCTCCACCTAGTGGTGGCCGGCGGCTGCCCTAGGACGCCAGAAACAGTGATGAAAGGGAGAGAGACGCGCAGAAGTGGGTTCTCCGATCCGAGCTCGTCGCTTCATTTCATAGCCCGAGCCATCCGCCAAATCGAAGCTCACGGAGAGTACTACAAGGTTGTGGTGTCGGTTTTCCGGAATAGTGCTTGCTTTCGCGTGAATCAAGAGAGAAAGATTCAGATTAATAGTGACCCACAATGAACAGTAACTCCGATCGGAAGTCCGTCGATTCCAACGCATTCGTGGGATCATTTGGAGTCCGTATATGGCCTCGAAATCTCGGTAAGACCTCTCGGTAAAAATCCATAAATTTCAAGTTTTGTGTTAAATGTTCGGATGCATCCAATAGTTTCGTAGAGCAACATGATGATATATAATGGATTGTTTGAGTATTAATATGTTAAATATGAGCATTTGATAGAAAACGAGTGAAAACGGAACGAGTTTGATCGATCCGACAGAATGTGCGAGTTTCCAAAAAAAAGTGGATTTTTGCGTGTAATAATGTGTTTTGATTTTAACGATAGTGAAGAGTTATATATGATACTACGAACATATTTAGATAAATTCAGGTAGGTTCGGAGGGTTAGGGACCCTTCCGTAGTGTTTACGGAAACTATTCCAGAGGAATTTCCAAAAGCGCTTAAAATAAGACTTTAGGTGAACTGGTGGCTTGGAATAATTTGTAATGGTTTTTAAAATTACTAAAATTGAAAACATTGAAAATGGACTTGAGTTGGTTGTCCGGGAAAGATCCGGAATTTTATTATAGTTTAGTCGAGAACTCCATAAGATGTGTTTCTGACGATATTTCGCCATTTATTTTGACAGATGTGACAAGAACCTGGAGTGCCCGCGAAGCCAGGTAAGTAACTCATGTGATGAGGAATTAAGTTAGTGAATTCGTGTTTTAATTATACATATATATTTATATACATATGTATAGAAATGACTGACTTGTTAGGATAAGAAGAAGATAGTTAAGAGATGTTCTTGAAAACAAAGTTCAAGATTATGTATGGATAAGCTAATCGACCCCCACATGTATGGATGTTTATATTATTTCCATTAGATGAAGTGAAATGTTTGATAGGCCTAATATCTAAGTGTATGTATGGAGGAACGTAAGGGTACGAACCTATAAAAGTATGATTACGTGTATGTAAGTGAATATGTAAATGTATGAGTATATAAACGTGTATTCGCATGTGTATATATGATGTTAAGACATGTATAGGTCGGGTATACAGATCGGCATATGGAATAAATCATTGCTTCTAATTTGGTATAAGTTAAGCTCTAGTACGTGTGTGATGAGATATGTTTATGAATGGATGCTTCTGATAAGAATTTTGTAAATAAAGTGTATTTGATTGATAAGTTAAATATATGAAGATTGTTAAAGGCTATGTGACCGGCGTAATCACGCGCGTATAACGCAAGCGCACGTATCGTTCAAGTAGTATAAAAAGTATCCATCCCACGAAGACTTAAAACCTTTTGTTATCAATTTATGAAGTTAAATGTTTACAAGTATCTAATGGATTGATTGGTTGATTGGGTGGTGACTTTAAAATTAAAACAAGTAAATAAATTGCTTGAAAGTAGATTGAAGAAAATTAAAATTTATAAAACTATACAGGGTTGTGAATCATTCCAATATCTTTTTTAAAAGATGAAGTGGTTATTTTACGTTTGTGTAATATATTGGTTTATTAACCTGGAACACGAAATTATGTAAAAGCCTCTTCCGATGGTCAAATACAAAAACCCAATATAACTCAATTAATCATATTCCTATGTTAATCAAGTTATCTGAATTCATTAAGATTAAGTTCCAATTATGGTTACCCCCACCCGACAGTTATATTCCTATCTTGTAAGGAAATCTATTAAAGGGTTATATATCCTCAAGGAAGATCGTGGGCCTTTGAGTTGTTGGACAGTTATGACCCATAGCGTCACTATTTGTACAGATCATAGTGTTGTTGTACAAATTAACTATGTGACAAAGGAAATTACTATTTTATCATTTGTGATTAGATCACCAAGATGTATAAATGATTGGAGGTCCCTGTGATTTGTTCATGGATTGAGAATGATATGAGACAGTATCAATCCAAGAAGGATAAATCATTAAATATCCCTAGTCAGAGTATTATCGAGATTGGACATCGATAATGCGTAAAAGACTAGTATTACACTTGTGCGCGTTGTGAGGGCATAACGACATAGTTCTCATATATTTGGGTATAGGATACTCATGCAAGTGTAGTAGGAGGTTGTGTTTTACCGATGGTACGGATAACAGCTTCGCTCTGGGTAGACCCCTCGGAATTCCATTGGTAGTATGACTATGTGTCTATGGAAGTCCGAATCAGGGTAGGTGTATTTGGTCTTAACCTGAGACTTGCACCGCTAATACTTGCGACAATCAATATACTTTGGTTTTGGTCATCCAGGGCTTTAACAGGTTTTGTGTACGCCTGTAGGCATTGCATTTTTGCATATCAGCCCGATGATGAGTCTCGTAAGACAACTACTTCTTTAGTCATGAAAGCCACGGGAAACGAACGTTGGAAGGGTAAAGTTGGAAAATAGAATTTTTGTTGGATTTTATCTGAGTTGTTTAGCTTCGGCTGCTTGTTGGACTTCCGTTTCAAAGCTTACCTAAGGCCCAAAACCCAAACCAAACCCAAAATACCCAAGTCAAACCAAGTCAAACCAAGCCCATGCCCAAGGAGGAGGATTCACGCCCATAGTGCCTTTATTTAGGTATATGCACATTTATCACATGTTTAAATCAAATAAAATCCTTACCTAAATAAAAGAAATCAAATCAAATCCCTACCAAATCAAATCCAATCATAAATCCAAATTAGGAGATCTATTCCTTATTAGAAACCAATTAGGAGATCTATTCTTTATTAGAAACCAATTAGGAGATTCTCTCCTACTCAAATTAGGAAAGTCTTCTCTCTTTGCCTATAAAAAGAGGCTTTCACTCCCATTCACAACCCTAGCTCACATACCTCTCTCACATACCTAAAGCACTCTCTTAAGTCTTCATCACACGCCCAAGCATCCCCCTAAAGCCACCATTGCCGCACCACCAAGCCAGGATACCTAGCTTTGCCGCATATTCACCCCCTTCACCAACACCACTCACGCCCAACACCCAAACTTAAGCCCTCCATTGCCGAGTTCCAGCCACCATTCACAGCCCTAAAACACCTTAAAATAAGCCTCAAATACAGCCCCAAAGTCGCACAAAAGACCCCCATTCACAGCTCCAATTCAGCGCCCAAAACAGTCCTGAAACACCCCTCACTGCACCTTAAACTGCACAGTTTCGTCCCCTGTTCTGGTCAGTTTTTGTTGCGTCTTTAACTCATAAAACAGTCCTAAAATCACCTAAACACCATCCCAAAAATCTCCATAAAGTTTCCCTAAAAAACCCTCACAAACGCACCTCCCTAAGCCTTCAAAATCACCCAAAACAGTCCGCTAAACCACCAAGACAGTGACCTGAAACGTAGCAGCGAAACAGCAGCGAAACGGACTTGGAACAGCAGCCCGAATAGCAAAACAGCGAGGAAAGACGTTGAGTTGGTGAACTAAAAGAGTAGCGGATCATTCACCCTTCCAACGGACGTGTAACGCCCTTTCTTAGACGACAAAAGAGGTTAGACCTGAGGGCACCTTTCTACTTATCTTCTTTATTGTTGTCTTATTTATTTTGATATATAATTGCATGAGAGTCGTTTGAAGCATGATGTGATTGTTGGCTGAGCGGGATATGTGTTCTCTTTTGTGGTATATCGGATGGAAACCCGGACGTAAATTCCATAGCCGACCCCGAATGGACGGTAGTATGGTCTGCACTCGGGATACAATGCCACGTACCACTTAAGATACACGTATCTTGTCTCATCCTAATTTGTATTTGAGCATGTTATAGTCTTTAGGTTATATGTTTATTATTTAAAGCATGGTTTAATTTAGTTTGTTATTTATTTGTTAAAGCATGTTTAGGTTGTTCATTATGCATGTTCTTAGTTTATGATGCGTTGGGTAATGATTTATACATGTTGTTTAATGGTTCAATAGGCTTGTTGTGTTACATTGCGTGAAATTATTTGGATGAAAGCATGTTAGATCTAAGTACCCTTGAGCATGAATGATGAATAGATTCGGTTAGTTTATTGCACAAATTATATCATCACAAGTGACATAAGTAAGGGACCATTCCGAACCCAACGGTTGAGGTCTTCTCTTGCGAGGGGTGAGTGCGGCCTTAAATCTTTGTCCCGGTTCACACCGGGTGGCGAATCCATGTTATTTCGTACTTCCCAACTAGGCCGCGAGGCTAGAAAAGCATCGCCCAGGTTATGTTGTCTACAGTTTGGCGACTCCACTGGGGATATTTTGAATCGGCCCCGAAATCATGTCTTGTGATGGTTATGATTTGTGCTTCAGTTAATCGTTTCTATGGTAGGTTGAAAGGGGTTAATCAAAGGCTTTGTTGGACCTAGGTGATGGTTGGGTGTCTTCCTTCACTCACTACCTTTTCATAAGGAAAAGCTGTGAAGACACCGAGATAATCATTACTTGTAGCTGGTTGTGATAGACTAGTTTGAGGACTCGTTGTTTATTCCTGACACCAAGCGATAAGAGCCTAAGGGGCTTGGGTACTTAAGAGAGCCTCGCTCCACCCTCCCACTGGGGAATCTACAACATGAAATCCATTCGACAGTTAGTCACACACCGTAACTCGTTGGCACGTACCGTAAGGTATAAAAAAGGTGCACTCACTTGGTCGCTTGAACCCTTGAGTGGGGAGACCTAGTTGTGGGTAATCCTTCGTCAAACGAGAGCCTTTGTCCACACTCCTGTAAACCCACATGTGAACCATAGTTGTATGACCTATAGGGGCCACCCTTTATGCTTTTGATAACCCCATGCATATTGTGTCTCATACATCACACGCATCTCATGCATACATGCATCATGTTAACCCCCGTGTCTTAAAAGCCATCATAGATATCCGTTGGGTTAGGAAAAATAAGACTTGTCGAAGAAGAGTTTAGCAAACATGGATATTGGAGAAAAGGAAACCGAGAAACATAGAGATTTACTGCAAGGATAGAAAGATCATGGTGGGCCCAAAAAAAAAGAGAAAAAAAAAGGGAAAGAAAAAAAAAAGAAAAAAAAAATTGTTGTTTGTTTTTAGTCTTTGATAGTTAGACATAAGTCCGATGATGAAATTGATTGCTTTAAGGTGAAACCTTAGAAACGATAAACTCTTGATGTACTTTTATCTGATACTTTGAGTGATTGATCTATGATAGACTCGTAAACACTTCATTATAGGTTCTTAGGGGTGAAAACCTGAGTAGTTAGCAAGGTGACTAGTTGAAGAAATTGTAGGTCGGTGAATGACCGTTTGCTTAGATGTCTATATTGATTTGCTTATGTTATGACGTGTGGTATGGTTGAAAATGAAAGAAAAGTCTCTAAAGAAAAGAATTAAACCACCTATAACCAATAAGCGTGAAGCTACCCATGGGCGAGTATTAGGACCACCATGAGGAGAAATGCTACCTTAAAGGGTAGGTGTGTTGAAAAAAAAAAGAATAAGAAAAAAAAAGATAGAAAAAAGAAGTTCAAAATGAAAAGAAAAAAAAGAAAGAGATAAAAGATAAAGAAAATCATACCACATTGAGCACAAAAAAAGCAATTGCAGGCATAATTGAGACATCTAGGTTGGTTTGACCCATTGATCCCGATTATTGACGAAATCATTGAGTTAGCTTGCCTGGGGATGAATCTGCGAAGGAACCTTTGCACACACACACTTTGAGTCTGGCATAGATCATTTATTCAAAGACTTGGATTTGAGTTGCATTGAGTGTTTTGAAGGTTCTCTGGTTTCATTACTGAGCATTCTTTGAGGACAATGATATGTATAACTATTGTGACTATTTTGTAGAATGTGATATAGCATGATGATATGGAAGGCCCCACCATGTGGTTCATCTTGATCAAGTACAAAACAGCAGAGAGCAGAAAGCTAAATCAAGACTGGGGGCGACCAGTCTACTACATCGTGAATCAGGGACATAACAAGATATTGGGTCATGAGACTAGAGAGAAGGCCGAGCAATCACCTGGAGAACTGGCGGAAAACCTAACCCAGCGGGATAGGAAAATCATTCATGCATGCATGCATACACGTAACATATTTTGCATTCTTTTTTGTGTTTGTTTTGTTTTTCACAGGTTTCAAAGAAGAAAAAGAGAAAGCGGCAAAGACAAGCCAACCAGAATCAGCAACATACGAGTAGTAGTTTTGGGGATGCGTCCCAGGGCTGAGGCCTATATCAGTATCAGCATGGGGGCGAGGCCCACATCAGTATCCGTTTGGGGCGAGGCCCATATCAGTATCAGCATGGGGTGAGGCCCACATTAGACTCAGTATGAGGGCAAGGCCCATATCAGTATTCGTTTGGGGATAAGTCCCGGGGTTGAGGCCCACATCAATATCCGTTTGGGGCGAGGCCCACAACAGTATTGGGGCGAGGCCCACGTCAGTATCAGTTTTGGGGCAAGGCCCACATCAGTTTCAGTTTTGGGGTGAAGCCCACATCAGTATCATCCCAGGGCTGAGGCCCACATCGTCAGAATTTGGAATGGATCCAGGGATTGAATCCCAGGGCTGAGGACCACCTTATCAGAATTTGGAATGAATCCAGGGAATGAATCCCAGGGCCGAGGCCCATGTCGTCAGAATTTGGAATGAATCCAGGGAATGAATCCCAGGGCCGAGGCCCACGTCGTCAGAATTTGGAATGAATCCCAGGGCCGAGGCCCATGTCGTCAGAATTTGGAATGAATCCCAGGGCCGAGGCCTACATCAGCATCAGTTAAGGGCGAGGCCCACATCAACATCAGTTTGGGGCGAGGCCCGTATTAGCATCAGTATCAGTCTTGCCCGCTATGGCACTCTGGGGGCGAGGCCCACATCTTTATCAGTATGAGTCTTGCCAGGTATGGCATTCTGGGGGCGAGGCCCACATTACATCAGTATCAGCATTGCCGGGTATGGCATTCTGGGGGCGAGGCCCACATTACATCAGAGCAGTCCTGCCAGATATAGCATTCTGGGGGCGAGGCCAACAGAGCATCAGATCAGTTTCTGCCGGGTATGGCACTCCGAGAATGGAGATATAGTCCGTGAATGGACAGCTCAAGAATGAGCACACCGAGAATGGCACGCCGGGAATGGCACTCTGAGAATGGAGATATAGTCCGGGAATGGACAGCTCAAGAATGAGCACGCCGAGAATGGCACGCCGAGAATGGCACTCCGAGAAAGGAGATATAGTCCGAGAATGGACAGTCCGGGAATGGACAGCTCGAGATGAGCACGCCGAGAATGGCACGCCGGGAATGGCACTTCGAGAATGGACAGTCCAGAAATGGACAGCTCGGGAATGAGCACGCCGGGAATGGCACGCCGGGAATGGCACTCCGAGAATGGAGATTTTAGTCCGGGAATGGACAGTCCGGGAATGGACAGCTCGGGAATGGCACGCCGAGAATGGCACTCAGAGAATGGAGATATAGTCCGAGAATGGACAGTCCGGGAATGGACAGCTCGAGAATGAGCACGCCAGGAATGGCACTCTGAGAATGGAGATATAGTCCGAGAATGGACAGTCCGGGAATGGACAGCTCGGAATGAGCACGCCGGGAATGGCACGCCGGGAATGGCACTCCGAGAATGGAGATATAGTCCGAGAATGGACAGTCCGGGAATGGACAGCTCGGGAATGAGCACGCCAGGAATGGCACTTCAGGAATGGAGATCGGTTCGGGAATGGACCACATCACATCAACCGTTTGGAATGGACCACAACACGGTGACGGTTCGGGAATGGACCTCACACATCACAGCAACACTCCGGGAATGGAGATCGGTTCGGGAATGGTCCTCATCACATCACAGCAACACTCCGGGAATGGAGATCGGTTCGGGAATGGACCACAACACGGTGACGGTTCGGGAATGGACCTCATCACATCACAGCAACACTCCGAGAATGGAGATCGGTTCAGGAATGGACCACAACACGGTGACGGTTCGGGAATGGACCTCATCACATCACAACAACACTCCGGGAATGGAGATCGGTTCGGGAATGGACCACAACACGGTGACGGTTCGGGAATGGACCTCATCACATCATCTCAACGGTTCGGGAATGAACCACATCACAACAACGGTTCGGGAATGGACCTGAGGTCGAAGCACCTCAACATCATAACAACTCAACACAACAGGCGGACCATGTGGCAGCTGGCGAGCCAGGTAAGTAAAAATGCATTGCCACGTACTTTGATAGGAATTGTCATTGTCACACACTGCACAAGTCCCATGAAAGTGGGGGCGACTGTAGGCATTGTATTTTTGCATATCAGCCCGATGATGAGTCTCGTATGGAGACAACTACTTCTTTAGTCATGAAAGCCGCGGGAAACGAACGTTGGAAGGGTAAAGTTGGAAAATATAACTTTTGTTGGATTTTATCTGAGTTGTTTAGCTTCGGCTGCTTGTTGGACTTCCGTTTCAAAGCTTACCTAAGGCCCAAAACCCAAACCAAACCCAAACCAAACCCAAAATACCCAAGTCAAACCAAGTCAAACCAAGCCCATGCCCAAGGAGGAGGATTCACGCCCATAGTGCCTTTATTTAGGTATATGCACATTTATCACATGTTTAAATCAAATAAAATCCTTACCTAAATAAAAGAAATCAAATCAAATCCCTACCAAATCAAATCCAATCACAAATCCAAATTAGGAGATCTATTCCTTATTAGAAACCATTAGGAGATCTATTCCTTATTAGAAACCATTAGGAGATTCTCTCCTACTCAAATTAGGAAAGTCTTCTCTCTTTGCCTATAAAAAGAGGCCTTCACTCCCATTCACAACCCTAGCTCACATACCTCTCTCACATACCTAAAGCACTCTCTTAAGTCTTCATCACACGCCCAAGCATCCCCCTAAAGCCACCATTGCCGCACCACCAAGCCAGGATACCTAGCTTTGCCGCATATTCACCCCCTTCACCAACACCACTCACGCCCAACACCCAAACTTAAGCCCTCCATTGCCGAGTTCCAGCCACCATTCACAGCCCTAAAACACTTAAAATAAGCCTCAAATACAGCCCCAAAGTCGCACAAAAGACCCCCATTCACAGCTCCAATTCAGCGCCCAAAACAGTCCCGAAACACCCCTCACTGCACCTTAAACTGCACAGTTTCGTCCCCTGTTCTGGTCAGTTTTTGTTGCGTCTTTAACCCATAAAACAGTCCTAAAATCACCTAAACACCATCCCAAAAATCTCCATAAAGTTTCCCTAAAACACCCTCACAAACGCACCTCCCTAAGCCTTCAAAATCACCCAAAACAGTCCGCTAAACCACCAAGACAGTGACCTGAAACGTAGCAGCGAAACAGCAGCGAAACGGACTAGGAATAGCAGCCCGAATAGCAAAACAGTGAGGAAGGACGTTGAGTTGGTGAACTAAAAGAGTAGCGGATCATTCACCTTTCCAACGGACGTGTAACGCCCTTTCTTAGACGACAAAAGAGGTTAGACCTGAGGGCACCTTTCTACTTATCTTTTATTGTTGTCTTATTTATTTTGATATATAATTGCATGAGAGTCGTTTGAAGCATGATGTGATTGTTGGCTGAGCGGGATATGTGTTCTCTTTTGTGGTATATCGGATGGAAACCCGGACGTAAATTCCATAGCCGACCCCGAATGGACGGGTGTATGGTCTGCACTCGGGATACAATGCCACGTACCACTTAAGATACACGTATCTTGTCTCATCCTAATTTGTATTTGAGCATGTTATAGTCTTTAGGTTATATGTTTATTATTTAAAGCATGGTTTAATTTAGTTTGTTATTTATTTGTTAAAGCATGTTTAGGTTGTTCATTATGCATGTTCTTAGTTTATGATGCGTTTGGGTAATGATTTATACATAGTGGTTTAATGGTTCAATAGGCTTGTTGTGTTACATTGCGTGAAATTATTTGGATGAAAGCATGTTAGATCTAAGTACCCTTGAGCATGAATGATGAATAGATTCGGTTAGTTTATTGCACAAATTATATCATCACAAGTGACATAAGTAAGGGACCATTCCGATCCCAACGGTTTGAGGTCTTCCCTTGCGAGGGGTGAATGCGGCCTTAAATCTTTGTCCCGGTTCACACCGGGTGGCGAATCCATGTTATTTCGTACTTCCCAACTAGGCCGCGAGCCTAGAAAAGCATCGTCCAGGTTCTGTTGTCTACAACGCCTCTGCTGGGTATATTGAGAATCGTAGTGTGTTGGGTGTGATGTCAAGATGGAAGTGTCACTCCAGTCATAGTGGAGATGATGGTCACGTAGGATACGGAACTGGTTCTCTTATGTACTACAGTCATCGGGATCATATGACTAGGTCATGATTATCCGATATAGAGACTAGTTACCAGAGATCCAATATGTGCTTCGTACGGGGCAGACACATTTCCAGCCACAGGCCTTGCACGTGACATCCGATGCTGGATCGAAATACGTAATACTACGTATACTACTCCTGATATAGATCACATATTCCTGTAAGGATATTTCTAGAGAATTGGGTAGGCATGGCACTTTGCTAGAAGCCAACCTTGTCTTGTAAATCAGTATAAACGTAGTACTAGGTACTTACGTGTTCAGATAGTCCGACGATCGTATTTACTGCCAACATATCCGGGGATCTCACGGGTCGCTTCCCGAAGATTCACCGATGACGTATGACTCGCACTTTATTAATCTGGGATTAATTAGATGAGAGAGAAAATTAATCTGGGATAAATTGCGGAGATATTTTATCTGGGATAAAATATCCATAAAGAGAGAAAACGATTAATTTGGAATTAATCGATAAAATAATATATTCGATATATTATACGAAATTGGATTTCGACGCGGAATTGAAATTAGATTTTAATTCGAACGAACGAGTTAATTTAGAATTAATTTTTTAGCGACGTGAATAGTGATTTTGCTAGGCATAATTATTAAATTACGTCGCAACGGAAAATTCGATAATTTGGAATTAGCGAACCTGAGCCCGGAAGTGTTTTGCGAGCGCACTTGCATTTCGAATTCAAGTGCGGCCCGCAAGTCACATCAAGCGTCAAACCACTAGTCGCATCAAGCGTAAAATCATTAGTCATTTTGAGTGATGTGACAACTTCTCACTTGATTGATTGATTGATGTAAATAGTGATGTGAGTGGTTGATAGCATTTAATGCTATTTTGGAGCCAAATTTTGTTGACCTTTTTGAAAGGCTTTTTACAAAATATTTGGTATATGTTTAATTGTTTTTTGGAAAATCAATTAAGACATACACAACTTCCATCTCTCTCTCTTTTTTTTTACACGTTTTGGAGCCAAAAACTTCTCCCTCTCTCTCCCGTCCTAGGGCCAATTTCTTCTTCTATTTTTCTGTCAAAAACCGAAACTCAAGGAGAAACCATGGTGATTTTGTGGCAAAATTACCAAGTGCTAGCACACCATTTGAGTCTTGCGAAGGTGATAGGGAACCGCAATTGTGAGCTTGGAATACACTTCAAAAGCTTGGAGCTTGGAGAAGGACCATTGCCGAAAATTTGGAGCACCAAATTCAGCTCACTGCCGAATGCACCTTGGAGGAGGACTTGAAGTTTTTGTGTTCGTCGCATCGCTCAACCGATCGATGTAAGTATTCCGCAACTTCCTTTGATGTATTCACATGTCTTTCATTGCTCTATATGATCTTGAGCCAGGTTGAACATGAAAATATTTAAGGGTTAAAATTGGGTAAAATCAATTTGAGCATGATTTGATGAAATTGGATGATTGAGTATGCTTAAATGTAGTTTAATTGAATTTTGATTGGATCAATTTCATGAAATATTGTTTGGAACAATTTTACCCAAATTCTTGGCTTGGCCGAGAGGTTGTAGAACCATAATGTCTTGGGATTTTTGATTTTTGATTTATTGGATGAGTTGGAATCATGTTGGGAATGTTGATTTAGGATTTAATTGGATTGAATTTGGAATTGAATTGAAAAACCCTATATTGCCAAGACAAAGGAAGCATGAAATGGGTTTCATTTTTAATCAATTGTGTTGGCACTTGATTATTGTTAATGAGCATGATTAATTAGGCTAATTGGTGTTTTGAAAATATTGATTTGGGTAATTAATTATGCTATACACTTTAGGTTAATTAAATTGCGAAATTGGAATTTTGTGATTTAATTAATTGGGTTAATTTGGAAATTGGGCTTTAAAAGTTGTAATTGGGCTTATTGGGCTTGGTTGTACCAAGATGGGTTTAGGCTAAATTGGTTGGATCCAATTGGGCCCAAAACCATATCCATAAAGTCAAATTATGACTAATGGACCTTTAATATATTAATTGGGCCTAATGGGCCTAAATTGATTTCTAGGCTTATGGGGTTATTCCTTGATTGGGCTTTGGTTATTGGGTTTGACGCAAGTTGACCAAAAGTCCATGCCTTAAGAAATTAATTAAAAGCCCATTAGACTTTAATTAAATTAACATTGGATGTTAATAGGGCTTTGAGACCCGTAACGATTATATTTGTAATTTAAGTCGTAAAGGTTTATTAATAAAGTGTATTATTTAATTTGGAATTAAATAGCGAATTAGTATTAAATACATATTAATTAGATTTAATGTTGTAGTTTAATTTAATTCAAGAATTCGTACTTTGAGTACTTATTCGCAAAACGAGTTTGACTCGCGCAAAATCAAATCGTTGTTTGAACATTGGATGGTCACTAATTATCAGATTAATTAATTGGATTAGATTGATTGATAACATGCTTGTGTGAATACATGGTTGCGATGTTGGTTTCTATAATATGTCCCAGGGAAAGATTAAGCATATGAAATATAATAAATGAATATATATTAAAC